>OMLF01011202.1:8623-21531 GCA_900302615.1 Holocentrus rufus
CCCCCACCCCCTTCACATTGCCCTTCAGTTGGAAAACGTTGAGACCCAGAAGCACTGAAGAGGACCAAATGTGCATCTGACTGTTTTAATAAAGGAAATTGCAGTCAAAACACTCTAGACCCAAATCAGATTTGAGTGATGATGATTTGACTTACAGCAAGACATGCTGAGAACTCTTTGTGTCCTGTGCTGCACATGTACTGTGTCTGTGTGTGTGTGTGTGTGTGTGTGCACTGTGCACAGATGTGTGATGTGTGGGACTGATTGCATTAGGTGCTAGGAGTTAGTCCCTGTGGAGGAGCCACATGCCTGTTGTACCCCAGCTGTAGCTGAGATCTAATATTCTTCACCACCACCATTATGTCCTCTACGGGCCAAACCCAATCTCCTGCTTCTTTGTGTCTGGGTGGAGAACGGAGTGAGGCATTGCGTAGAGAAGCACATTATGTATTATATTCATTTGTTATGAGTCAGACCTGCTTGCTGTTGGGCAACTTCAGCTGAAGCTTTTAAATATGTCTCTATTGCTGGCATGTTGGCTTTTGAGTTGTGAAACCAGGGAGGTCAAACACCCGTCTGAGCAGTGACACTCTCAAAGGTCGCCGTGCCAGAGTGCGGATATTAACCGCGGCCATTTATCGTGCACTTATGATTTATTTCAGATTCATCCTCTGCCACCGAGGTAGGCAGCTGACCTCATGGTCACTGCTTTGTTAATTTTCTGAGCTCAGAGGACATGGGTGCATCCATTTATGTTTATCTGCGTGCGGCTGATATTTTGTCTGAGGCTTTTTGCAGTAGTTGCTGTGAAGGCACGGTGAGTGTGGGTGGGTGAGAGAGAGGCCGCCGTCCTTTCCTCTTGAAATGGTCACAGTGAAAGACTCCATTAGTCTGCATTCATGTTCGCTGCAATATCACCATCTACCCAAAACAGCAGCCCTGACAAAGCAAACAGACAGGCGTCACCGTCACCCTGCGCCCATCACTTTCAGTTGGCCAATTTAGTTCTCATTTTAATATGCCCCACCATGCCAGATGGTCTAAGTGCAAGCTATATTTTCCATTTAGGATTAATTCTACAGCTATTGCATTTGTTTAGCATGTAATGAAAAGGCTCTGTCTATTCTGGGAGACATGGTCTTTTCTGATCCCTCTGTATGTCTCTATTATAGAGGAGAAATGGGCCTTTTCAGCCTGTAATCTCACTCCATTGTCTCTGCTGATTTCCATTATTGTCATCAATTCATAAGCAGTTAGGAGGGTGCCATGTTAGATTGACAGTAGCAAGTGGCGCAGCAATTAACATAAACAGCTGGTTAGAGAAAGAGACAAGCACCGTGTTATCCAAGAGGGACGAAAAGCAAACATAGATTCACATTCACCAACATTCACACGGACAAACATTTGTCAATACAGATGCTTCATCATGTCGTAATTGACGCAGGAGCTGTTTATTACAAAATACATGACATTCATTAGAGACTGCATATGATTGGAGACAGGATTTTATTCTGTGCGCTGAACTTGGATTCTTTGATTTTCTTTGCCTAGACGGGTTTTATTCAGGTCAAGAGGGGCTGGAGCCTCCCATGAACATGGGAGGAACATGCAAACTCCACACAGGTGGCAGTGCTAACCCCCTTCACATTACATGGCTCATCTAATCATAATAATAATGTATAAAGTGAACACAAACATGAAAAATGGTATAGTTATACACAGCATGTATGTGATTTTTGTGATACTATATGCTGTATGTTTTGACAGTTGCTTTAGTTGTGTTATCACTGAATTAGTTAATTTTCTAATGTATTTATTTTTGAGCAGGCAAGCATTATTTTTTTTCCCCTAACTAGGAATTTGTTTGATAAAATAAAGCTATTATTTTACACCACACATTTATTGAAAATGCTAGCTTTAATGGATAGTGGGAATAATGCTGAAGATTAAAATAATGGGGATTTGAATAATTAAGAAGTTGAACAGTAACCCTAATACTAACTTGGTTGCCATAGTGATGCTCCTCTCTGCCAGTACAGCAAAGGCTATCGAAGATAAATTGCCCATTTGCCACATGTTCGTCCTTTTGCCATATGTGCTCATTTTTGACAACAAATTTATGTGCTCATATGAGCAGCAGTTAAAATACTATTTCTTTATAAGGGGGTGCAAATTCATTTCACCAGTGACCTGCTTGTTTACCAACATCTGCTTAATTAACCTCCTGCCTTGGCTTCAGAGGAGCTGGCCTAACAGACTACTGAGTGCCATCTCCAGTCCAGGACAGCTGCCAACTGGCCAGCAGGTGACTGAATAAATCACTGGACCCAGGACAAGATTGATCACTCCAATAACACCTCAGGATTCAAATGTGTGACATGATTGCTATAGTAATTTGATGCTTCTAATAAACAAAGGGCTGTATTTTGGAAAGCAGCTCCTGCTGGGTCATTTAGAGTCCACTGGGTCTAAGCATGGTAACGCCGTGGCCAGATGTTTGATAACTGACTGGCTTCTAATGCCAAGTTTCCGAACATCAGTGACCTTAGAGTTATTGTTTCATTAACACAGTGAGTAATGGTGGTGTTATCTGTTGCAGGCTCCCAACTTTGAGGCCAGACGGCAGACTGCCTACATATTACTGCAATTTTGATAAATGTATGCAAACAGTCGAAATGATCATGCCTCTTTTTTATGAATTTATGTCATTTATAAGTACTTTATTTAGTGGATATGTATTATAAAGACACATTGCTCTCTACTGCTAGGATCCAATTCAATCAATCCACTGACATCTGTGTAAATCCAAAGCCATAATCCTTTAAAACTAACTGAGACCTATCCATTTTTTTTTTTGTATGTAGTGTTCTTCTGCTTGTGAGACATTAACTTTCGCATGCAGCAGTGAGTTTCGAGACAGACATCATTACATTCAAAGTCTGCAGCAGAAATAAAATAGTTCAGTTTTTAATTATTTGCATATCAGCAGAGTAGCCTTTAGTATGCCGGTGCTCACCCCTGATTTCGCCAAGCCTACCTTAAGAGGAAATGATATGTTAAAATATGTGAGATAATGACTGTTTTTTCCCCTCAATTTATACCATCTTATCTATTAAATTACCCAAGGATTCTGCTTTGAATTGAACATATAGCTTTGAACATTGCATGCTACCTTCTGTTCTCTAACTCAAAACATGATGGCATAATAAGTGCATGCACCAAGAGTCCAATGCTTGTCTGTTCACGCATTTTGTCTTTATTTCCTTGGGGCTCAGAGAGGATTAAGAATGGGATATAACTTTAAATGCTGCTGTATACCCCCAGGGACAGATAACAGTTTCTTTTATGTCATTCACTTTATAGTGGTTTTACTGTCTGCTTTCTTATTAACGAATGAAGAGTGACAAGCAAATAATGTTTGCAAACAGACTTCTCAATGTCAACATTACCGAGGCCTTCTAACAGTATAGAATCTATCATTCAGACGCAGTTTGATTGACAGGTACAATTATCTGTACTAAGAATTTCCTTTTGTGAGTTGATGCACATAAAATATACATCAGTAACAGAGCTTTACTGACTCAACACGCCATACACTGCAATGCATGATATGTTTTGTTGGGCTTTGATCCATTGTATTTAGACTCTGCAGTAAAATTGCGGACTTGGCCAGGAAATAGGGGGTGATCTGCAGAGTGGGAGGACCTCTTCGTAGTTGGTGATGGTTTGAATTTGATTCCATCTGCTAGCACTGTCTTCTGTTGGGAAGTGGTCATTCAGTTTGGCAGACTGTTGCAGTTCTGTAATCCTAATATCTGTTTCTGATCTGTTTTGGCCCAACAGGTCTTTGCCTGCGTGTGATCTTCATAAACAGGGTGTCAAGACACAGCTGAGATCTGGAGAGCGTCCAGTTTAGTGATAGTAGGATGGCGTCTCTGCTATTTGCAGATGTCGTCCTTCGCCTCGCCACGCTGTGATCGCTGTTGTGCAATGAAGTCTTATTCTGTGCGGGATGGGAGTCAGTATTGTGCCTCCAAATCCGACTAAATGATTATCTCCCAGAAAAATGTAGCTTATCGCATTTAGGTAAGGAGTGAACGACTGTTCTTGTATACCAGGGTCATGTGAGCGTGATTGTTGGTTAGGTGCAGCACCTGCCATATTGTGGGCGTTGGATTGTGGTGGTAAAGAGACCATTAAACCACAAAGCCCTCAATTAACCAGCCTGTCTTTATTCCGATCCTCACCTAAGTTCACTAACTTTTGGTAGTCGCCAAAATAATGAGCCAATATATACAAGTGGCTGAAGGGAAGATTCTCCACATAGCTCACTCTCCATGACAGAATGTGGGGTTTAACGATCCGAGAAGTCCTCAGTGTTTGAAGCACTGCTTTACATAGAGAGTTTGGTCACCTGGTACACTGACAGCTGTGCTTCCTTTTGCCCTGTTGCCACTGTGACCCCAAGCCAGATAAATGGAAAGGAAAGCATGGAGGGATGTTTTTTTTTTTTTTTGTGAAAAATGTATCTAAATTTGGACGGTAGAATGGCATATTTGCTCTACGATGGACTGGCAATGGTGTTTTCCTATGCTGGGATAGGGTATGGAAAAAAGATGCATGGATCCAGAATCTTGTCACTTCTGAAGACTTGGAAACCGGTGCCAAACAGCCTCGTCTCACACCAGTGGATTCCATCTGAGAAGCATTAGTCCTATTCAGTGATGTTTCCCTATCCAAAGGAGGGAAAATACATTACAGTGCTCCAGAGGACTGTGGTCAGGGGCTTTGGTGAGGCTTATCTTGGTGTCAGGAGCCTCAGAAAAGGGTAGGTGGGTATCTTCACAGCACCAGTGGAAAGGGGAGTCTAACTCTGGTTTCACTAATAGAATGAAAAGGAAGAAATAAACTTGATTTATGTTGATGTTGCACTGCTAACTAATTTCACAAGTATTCAGCATCATGCGGCTTTGTGATTCAACACGTGCACCGCTGCCACTTCCTTTAGTCTTAATAGATTCATGGCTAATGTCACAACGTGGCCCAGGGACCAGACTTCCATTCACATAATACAAAGGCATTAGACGGAACGGCAAAATACCTATATGGCTTTTAATCATGAAATATTAAAACAGCAAAGTGATTATTGAGATATTATACTATTCTCAATATTCAGCTCATGTGCTGGAATTATATAAAAATGTTTTATTGATGTAATTTAAAACCCCTCATATTTTTTGATTATGGCTTAGGGACAGAGATGAACTTGCGCTACTGGGGAGAGACGTGGCAATATGAACAAAGACGCGGGGAATAACCTTTGAAGATGATCTTCTTTGTCACCTCTTTTAGCCACCGGCGATGTTTCCAGTGAGGCAAAAGCTAATTTCATTAAGAGATGGGGGATGGGATGCATTCGCTTCGGAGTTGAGCCTACATTATATCATTATAGACTTCATCAGTGTTTCGGCGAGAGGAAGGGATGATCAATACATTGTACTGCAGGCGCTCATGCCAAAGCGGGGCGCCTCGCTGAGTGAAATCAAATGGCGCACACATCATTCAGCCACTGAAACCACAGAGGGCTGGGAAGGCAGCAGTTCAAGACGTTTCTGGTGGACAGGTAACAGCAATGAACGCTTCCACTTTCTTTAATCTATTTTCAGCATCTCTCCGGCTTCTATCATTGTCCTCCCGGCGCCTTTTCGAACACCGCAAGGTAGACTGCAAGGGTGTGAGGCTGCGAGAACATGACTTTATCTCCTCTTTCCAGCTGCTCCCCGCTCCCCATCTATAGAGCGAGCAGGGGAAGGATATCGAAGTGCGGCGCGATGGCATTCTTGCAGGGCTAACCCTGAAACAGGCCTGAAAACGAGTCACAGTGACAGCCAGTCTCACGGCAATGGCAAGGTGGGGGTGCAACATTTACTGCAAGCCAATTATGGCTCACCGCCGCTGTGGTGCCTCCAACATGGCTGAGTGCACTGCAGTAAATCCCCTCTGTCATGGCTTCTCTCCACGACTGCCCGTTCTCCATGTTCACCCAGGCACAGTGTGCTCTGCAGAACACGTGGCACAGACACAAGTGAAGACGACGCTTGTGAAAATTTAGCAATGAGTTAAAATGGATTTTGCAGGCGTGGTCATTTCCTGCAATGAACATGTAGAATTGCCTTTGGGAGCCGGAGTGTGATCTATGCTTATGTCTCACGGCTCTCTGTGTAGACATGAATGAAAAGCATGCCAATGCTGTTCAATCTACCTTACATTAAACTTTAAACCACTGTTTCCATTTTAATTAAAACTCCTGGAGCTTCCTATTCTTGGAGCTGTGTGTGTGTGTGTGTGTGTGTGTGTGTGAGAGAGAGAGAGAGAGTGAGAGAGCATAAGGCAGAATAGGGGGAGGGGAACAAAGCTGCCCTCTCCCATCCCCAGTCAACATGTTAATTAAAGAATTATTACCACTGTTCCAAGTACAGCCAGTCACTGGTGATTAAAATGAGAAGCTGTGTTCAGCCTTTTTTTTTGTCCAAATCTCTATGAGGTTGAGCTTCTGATACATAATTACAGCTCTGGTATCATTATAGATCTCTATTCAGCTGACTGAATTGTCTCATTTTACTCATTGGCACTTACTAGGTAAGTAAGAATTGCCTTTGTTCAAGCTGACCTGTTCGGTTGTCAGAGCCAGTGGGTGTAGGGTGGAAAACAGAAACACTAGAAAGTCAATAACCATTAAAGATTAAAATAACAATAATACACTCACTTTTCTGCCTTGGACAGAAGCTGAGGAGAAATCCTTCAATGGCCCTTCACCTCTGGCTGAACCAAGTAAAATGTTAAAATATCACTGACCAGCTGATCATCACAAGGCAAGAGGAGAATGTTGTTATACATGACACTTCAGCTATTACTTTTTTAGAGGCAGGAGACTGAAGGTTTTGAACTTCAAAGCCCTGAGATGCTTGGGGCCGCCTTTTGAAGTAGTCGATCTCAATACAGACAGATAACATGGTTTTGAAATCTCGTGTTTGACTGTGAATGCCTGAGTGCGCTGATTGGTGGTGGCACAGGTTTTTTGGATCTTTTTCCTATAAGCAGGGTTAAAGGAAACAGGCTTAGCAGAAATAGGATCATTCAGCAATATTAGTGCTTAAACATCACAGGATTTGCTACTCATAGTAAATGCTGGATTAGCACACGGAGAATCACAGTAGTGCACAGAAATTTCCACGAAAATGCAGGCTGTTTTAAATATTGTGTGGGTATGCTTATATGTCTATTGTGTGTGTGTCTGTATGTGTGTGTGTGTAGCCTTGCTTGTGTGGAGAGAGGCCAGCTGTGCCGTCTTGTGCGACTGGCTCGGACGAAAACGCAGTGGCTGCCTGGTTCGCACACCAGCTGCTGTCGACACAATTCAGGACACACTGACTCATTCAGTTTCTACCTCTCACTGCCGTACACCACCTCAGGCAAACTGGCATCACTGAGTGTAAAGATAATAAAAGGGCATGGTATACAGAGTTTCTGTTGAAACCCAAAATACAGAGGAAACGGAGCAGCTTGGGAATAGACGTAGACAGGTCTCTGTAACAGTTTGTTTACAGCAGTGAGGGAGTAGCTCACCTAATCTTCAGTTCAGTGCATATACTGTGGGATTAGCGTGGGATTGGTCACATTATCTGTGCATCAGATGCAATGTCATTACCTGGACTACATTTGCTTTTTGTGTATTTTGCATATAATATTAAATGTTAGGTATTATGAATAAACAAACCTGGGCATAAAACACTGTGTGCAGATGATATCAAGTTCTGGATGAGTTTTGCATTTTGATTAACCTTGAAAGAAGAAAAAAAAAATGTTTCAATGATGTAGTTGATGCAGCTAATGCAGCAGCACATGCC
This sequence comes from Holocentrus rufus, assembly GCA_900302615.1. Lineage (NCBI taxonomy): Eukaryota > Metazoa > Chordata > Actinopteri > Holocentriformes > Holocentridae > Holocentrus > Holocentrus rufus. The sequence continues at coordinate 16,531 of OMLF01011202.1, forward strand.
AGGATTTCACATAGATCTGTGAAGTTATTTCCTGTTTAGTGATGCAGCCAATATGAATACATTTTAGTTTACCAAACACAGGCAAGCCACGTTACTTAACTGAGAATTGCCATTTGTTTATGAAATGCCTGATGCCCAGTTTACATGTTAATTTCAGCAGTTATTAATTAAGGCAACAACATAGAGTATATAACCAGCAAGCTGTAGTTACATTACTACCAAGCAGTTTCTACTTTAGCCTTCAGTTGAATTCAGAATTGATTTTTCAAACTGTATTGATTCAATTTATAACAGTCAATTGGCTGCCCCAAATTAGTTTTTCAGACCTTCAAAATCCGCACGTAAACAAGTTTCACCCTAGATCCACAAACAAAGCTCTATTTTCTGTTCCAAACGATTTATAGAATAGAGGTGAATGGGTTTTTGTTGGTCAGGCCTGTTAACTCTGGACCACATCAACCTAATAACAGGAGACGGTAAATCTATGTTAAGTTGCCCTTGAAAGCAATTTTTTTATCATGTTCCATTTTACAAATCAATCAACAGTTTCATTCTGTTGTGTACTAAACACATTTTGGGCCTGAATGAAGCCAATACTGCCAGCCATTCCAAATCCCAGCATATTTTGTTTGAAGCTCTTATAATACTGTAAGTGGTTTATTTTTTCGCTAAAACATGGGAGATTGAAAGCAACATTGTCGAGAGAGATGTAACAGCATAGCCTGGTCTGTGATAATAAAAGTTTGAATTTGCTGAAACATTATTGCCAGTCACAAGACTTGAAGCTCCATAAAATCTCCAATAAAGCGCATCTCACTTGTTTTCCCCAGAAAAAAAAATTGCATCACTTCTTATTGTTAATGAAGCTATAGGGGATTTGATGACAATAAGCAGGCTTTATTGGCACACAGTCTCTTGGGCTGGAGTGCTAGAGGTTATTCAAACAAGACCCTCTCGACCAAACACGGGGCTGTGTTTCTGTTTGCGAGTGTTAATGCTGTGTTATTTAGTGCTGCAGGCCCAGGGGGAGCGGGGTTAGTCTGCAGGGTGAATATTCATTTGGGACAAACACCTGAGACTCACACGCTCTCTGGTATGCACACCCCCATTCTTCATTGCAGAGGTGATGCACGCATAGTATTGACTTCATTGTTTCGGCAAAACATCTATTAAAGTCAACACTTTCCCATTCCACAGATCTATTACCTTTCATATCGGTCCTTTTATTCACATGTGTATTTATTTGTTTCATTATTTCGCTTTTATAACTGTGCTCAATAATTCAGAGCGTTTTTATTTTTATCCCAATGCAAGTGTGCAAGAGGTTCCTCCCTTTTTTGCTTTTCCGCTAACTTTCGTCGCACCTTGGTGTTTATTGCAAAGCAGCGGTGGAATAATATATTTTTTCCAGTGGCAACCTAGCACGAGGGAAATTGTTTTATTGTGGTTAAATGTAAACACTAAATACAGAAATGCCACAGAAGACGTGACAGCCAGATACAAACAGCAACTGAACAAAAATGTGTTGCAAAAACAGCATTTTGGTAGTTTGAGCGGTGTTGATGTAGTGGGAAGTGAGGAATTGCAACCTCCCTGCTTTTGAGCTTCCCGAGACGCTCCATTGTGTGGAGTATAATGAAGGCATTGAGCGCTTTATGAAATCCATTTCCCTCCAGATCAATCTGGCCTAACGTCATCTGTCTCATTCACATCTAACTGCCTTGGACTGTATTAATAATTGCATCGGCTGTATTGATTTCTATCGACCATCGGAGCGGCCTCTCTGAAACGTTGTAGCCTTCAAGCGGCCTGACCCTAAATCAAGTGACATCTCATTAGAACAGACAGTGGCTCTTAAACTGATCTTTTCCGGCCATAAAAATGGAAATGGCCATAAGAATATATGTGGATTGCTTCTTCATTCTTTGCTGATGTCTTTTTCTGAATAATTCAGTGGGTTGGCAGAAGGTGTCTTGTTCAGCTGTTAGGTAAATCCATTTGCTTGACTGCAATGTTTTTTGTACTACATTTATGGACATTGGACAATTTCCTATGACATTGTCTACATTTTTAAAGCGGCATTATGTAATCGCCATCTTTTATTAACCTCTTTTGGTGACCAAGGAGTGGTACCACCGAGCGGTCCTTGTAAAGCTTATGGTGTTGGGGGATTGACACAAATAGTACTGTCACATTTTCACAATAGAAACATGTAAGATAGCTACTGAAAGCAGAGATCCACCACGTACATCCAGTGAAGAGCTTTTACCACACAGAAAAATGCTATGATAGATGCACTATCATTTGCTCTTTGGCTTGACAAAAAAATGTGTTACTATACTTTGAAATCCGGAAATCTCAGCACCTAGCACAATAATCATTAAATCATCTGTATTGATCAGCAACCTTAAAAAACCATGTATGTCATGTGTGTCAAGTATGTCATGTGTTTTTATTTATTTATTTGCTATTGGGCAGAAAAAATCGTACTTATTGCACCTTTAATGTAGACATACTACTGTATTGTCACAGTATCTTATTTTGAAAATGACCTCAAAACTTTGATCAAACAATACTACATTATTATCTACATCACCTTTACATGTTGATCTAATCGCTAACTCCTCTTTTCTCTTCTCTCTTTTTGCCTCCTGATGGCTGCTTGGGCTTATCACCTGATCTCTTCTAGGTAAGTGCACAAAGACATGCACCACATCATGTTCCACTACTAGGGCGAATGTTGATATTCATTCATTTTCCATTACCACTTACCCTGGTCAGGGTCACAGTGGGGGGGCTGAAGTGTATCCCAGCATACTTTGGGCAGAAGTCAGGGAAACACCCTGGACAGGCCATCACAGGGCAGATACACAGACGCACAAACACACCCACAGCCTCTGGGCAATTCTCCAGTTCACCTAACGTGCATGTCAGTGGGCTGTGGGAGGAAACCAGAACACCACACAGAGAACACACTAACTTCACGCAGACACGGCAAGGACTCTGGTGGGCCAGGATTTAAACCCAGGTCCTTCTTGCTGTGAGGCAACAGTGCTATCCACTGAGCCACCATGGCGCCCAAACGGTGCCGCACGGAATATTGATATGCGTAATAAAATGAAGGAATCATGCTGTCAATTGAGCAAATATCACAGGGGAGAAAGGGCAGGACCTGTGGTTGTGTGGATTTTTCTCTTTCTCAATCTAATGAATGGCTGCTGACTGGCTGCCATCATAGGTTAATACCCACCGTTGGCGTTCTTCGCTTTTAGGCTGTAAAAAAAATATTACTCAAAATAAATTTGTCCAGTGATTCATTCAACATTAGGTCCGTTCTATTGATTTCCAGAGCTTATTCATTGTAACAACAAACTATACTGCAGTTTCTGAGCTAATTAAGTCTTTGGTGGAGCTGAAGGGAGTTTAGAGATTAAGAAGTAGCTGAAGTTTGTCATTTGGAGCCTTTTTATGAAGACCAGCAGCCTCACACGCCTTTAGAAAATAACTTGGTGGCATAATGGCAGCAACCAGTACATGGCACTCAGTAGACCGCGAACAACCATCTTTTTTTTTCTTTCTTTGTGAAGGTTTTTCATTTGTCAAACAGTCATTCACTGTGTTGTCATTCATTATTTATTGTGGACTTTAATTGAGATACTGTAGATAGCACCAGATTATTTGACAGACTGAGCACAGCAAAACTAGAACTGATTGGGAGCTGATTTTGTAATTCTCACTCTGAAGGAACAGTTGGCATATTATTGAAATAAGCATTTCATTTTTGCCATACCATGTAGAAATCATCATCATTGGTTCTTCTGTGGGGAATTTATTTTTAGGCTTCAGGCTGTGCATTTACTTCTGAAACAGAAACCATCTTGACAAGTGAATGAATTATTAAAAAAAAAAATAAAGTAAGACTGAATTGCTTTCTTCGCCATTGATTTGGTCATTAATTCATTTGGACTCCTCACAGTTGTATTTACTGTGTTACACTCATCTGAGGTACGATGACGAAAGCAGGATTTACCCGACAGAACAGTGAAATCGTAGAGTGGCGGGATGCCAGCAGAACTTAAAGATTTAAACTGGAGCAAAAAGGCATTTTTTTACAGTGCAACCCAGGCCAATATAAAGGATTATCTGTGGCTGGATCTGGTGCTAAATGAGAGCTTTATGATTCCATGCTACCTCCCTGTGGCTGGGCTTGATCCAGTAATGAGGTAGTAATGACATTTGGGTTGGGGGTTGCTGGGTAATGTGGCTAAGCAATGCGCAGGGGTCCCTGGCGTATGATCACTTGCTTGCTAGGCCCTGAGATCTGATCAAACCCCCACAGGTTTTAATACTGGACCACAGGCAAGCGCTGTGGAGTTGGACTAACACTATATCCCAGCCTTATTGCCTTCTGATAGAGGAATATTGACCAAAGCCAGATGAATTCCACGTCTCACCTAGGCTGTGCATAACAAATGCCCAGGAATTATTTATGGGATAAATAATAAGCATAATTTCTCCACAGCGACATAAATATCTTTAAATTAACAATATGGCCATTAGCCACCCGACTCCCATCTCTATCACCTTCCCTTTAAGTTCCAATCCCTCCATCAGGCTGTTCTGCTGAAAGCAGCAAAATGGGTGTGCTGGGTTTCAAGTTTAATAGTTATTAGATTTGTTACACAGTGACAGCTTCATGAATCCAGAAAGCTCCTTTATTCTATTAGTATGCTCAACCTTGTAAATTCCTTTGTGACTCTTTGTAAATTTAAAGCATCAATTACACTGTGTGCTGAGGATCCGTAATAAATCTGTACGCTAAGAGGACATGTGTGGAGTGTGTGTGTGTGTGTGTGTGTGTGTGTGTGTGTGTAGCAGGAGAATGTTGTTGTTTCACACGGGTGCTAAACCCATCTACCCATTAGAAAGGAAGTCTCAACACTTTTCAGTATGTAAACACATTCACACTTGACTCACTGTTTTCATGATTTCATGACCCCG
>OMLF01011204.1:5678-29664 GCA_900302615.1 Holocentrus rufus
TAGTTTTACCCCCCCCTCCACCACCCCCATCCTGTCTATGAATGCCTCTGAATTCCACGAGAGTTTCTGCTATCTCCCTTCATCTGCTGTCACCATGGTCCTCAGCATGCTTTCACCTCCGTCCTAATCCCCCACTTCATCTGAAAGTCAGGATGACAGCTCTGGCTCTTCTCCCCTCTCTCTCTGCCTGTGCCCAGTCTCCCTACATCAATAGCATCCACCTGTTCCCGGAGTGGGGAAATTACACGTAGGCCTAATCGCTGCTGCTAAATGGGAGAAACCAAGATTTCAGGGATCCATGCGGAAAGTTACAAATGGGTACTGTGTGGAGTTTTGCGGATGGAAGTTATCACAACTTTAAATTATCTTGTAAATATACATCCCTCTCATCAAATCGGGACTATCAGTATTTCTCCCGGTCCCAAGCTGAGTTGTCTTAATATTTGATATGTTAGTTCAGTTGGTATGATCTGGCTGTGGATGCACAGAGCATACTTGAAATCTTCCAAATTGAGTTTTTTTTTTTTTTTTTTTCAGACAATACAGCATTTGCTTCTAGCCAAGCTGACAGCTTCCTGGTTTGAAGTAATTACTTTTTGCAGACATGTCCCAGGGAGCAAACCGTCCAGACAACAGGCGCATTCCTAAATTGGCACTGTGAGGGTCACAGCTTACTCTGGTACCAAATTGGACTGTTCAGGCTACCATTTGAAATCCTGTTTGTATATTCACAGTGTCAGCCTCTCTCGCAGCACACTCCTGGCAATCTCTCAGCCGCAGAGGAGGTGCAGCAGACGCAGATTGTTTACAGTGATTACCAAATGGTATTAAGGTAACCAGTTAAGCTTGTTAGAAAGTGTACTTTCACAAAGTGGAAATAACCGTAAGACTGTGACACAACTTGCAACAGTCATAATTAGTTTATCACTGGTTCAGAGGAAATATAAAATCAGAAGTGACAGTTTTCCATATTCCTTACTGATTGGAAATGCACAGTCAGTGAAGTTGGAGTATCATCAATTAAACACAGCATAAAACTGAGTATCAAACAGAAAGAGAGAAAAGAGAGTTGCACAATGGGATTGATGGTGTGGACCAAATGATGATGTGATAAAGATGATCTCATATTGTCAAATGGAGCACATAAAAAGGGAATCTATGGGGAGAAACTGATGTTATGATGTGTTGATTTTTAGGAACAAAATGAAAGCAGCCTATAAACACAAACACATGTATATCTATAAACACATCTAATAAAAAGTTAATCCACAAAATTAATATCAAATTAACTAATAACATAGAAATGTTTGATCTGTTGTGTATTTGCATGTTTTTGCAAATTGTCTCCCATGCCCTCCATATTTTTGTATTTTCATATGAGAATATATGAGAAAAATAATTTATTAAAAATAATACACGTTGTTAATCAAACAATGTAAAAATTGCCTGTAGAATCTCAATTATCAATCAGTGTTAGGTTAATGGCTCAACAATATTTCCTAAATGACATGCATGTGTCATTGTGACATTTTATTGATGAAAGTTTTGACATTAAATGCAAAGCATGGTAACACTGCATAGTCAGACAGACTAGCCCCAGCAGGAAACCAGCAGCTTATATGTCTCCGGTCTCTACTGATTAACATAGATAACTTTGACCCACAGATGGGGTGAGGATTCCTGTCTAATTGAATTACTGTCAGTCTCTTAACTTCCAAATATTGTCTTGAACTTATACCCCTCTATGTTGCCAGAAACTATTTACATTATATACGCTGGAGAGTTTTTTCTTTCTTTTCTTTCCTTTTCTTATCTTAACCACAATTTCGTCTTTGGCTTTGCTAAAGGGAGTGATGTTGATGGTATTGTTTTTATTCAACAACTTTATTATTTACAGGGACTGATATGCCAAGCATCTAGGAGTGTCTCTAAACAATTACGCATCGAGCAAGATCTTGCACCATACTTTGGCACAATGAAAGATCCAGTTATTTGATGTGGTTGGCATAAAATAAGGTTAGAATGACAGAGCCCTCTTATGGTGCAGAAGACAAAAGCACATGCTTCTTTTTGGGAGAGCAAATCAAAGCAGGTTAGCTTGGAGACAGTCACTTTAGACAAGCACAGTAGGCTTTTTCTTGATTACACCAAACTAAACACCTGCTGTGTTTTGGCCTCAGAATATTCTGCTTAAAAGGTCTGATAATATGTATTCAGTTATGCTTAACCCACGAGGGCATACAGTACATCTGTACATTGTAATCTAGAGGTCTGATCTAGGAGAGGGAGGACAGAGGTTGAAGGGAGAAAGCTTGTCTGTGAGTGTTAGTCTCATTCTTAGGTTAAGGCCAAAGTTATGTCACTTATTGCATTGCTCTGGAATGAGGTGCGAAAACATGGCTGCCAACCCTCTTCCCCCTCAGGCCCTTCGAAGCCCAAAGGAAAGACTTATGGGCAGTTTTACGCATGAAAGCCATTTTGAATCGCAGGAAAAATGCAGATTCCTCAGCAATTTGAATTTCCAATGGATAAACAGCTTTATTCTCACTTGTTAGCATATAGCAACAGTTCCCTAATATAAAATGCATTTGACTTGGACATTCAAGTCACACCAACATGAGCATTCTATTAAATATGCATATCTCAAGTGTCCATGTCGGATTCCAAAGTGGACAGTCTAAGATTTATAGCACCATTGACCCTCATTGCTTTGCTGCTTCCTCAAGAGAACCTGCCACAGGCTGTGTGCCAAATGCTTTAAAATTTAAAGAGGTGATGAAGAAACTATCCAGAGGAGACAAAAACACATCAGTTCTACCACAATAAGACTTTTCTCTTCCTTCCTCCCGGCCTCTCCTTTCCAGTTGATCCGTTTTACCCTGAGCACTCATTGCCAGCCATTTGAATTTGTTCTTACATTAAGACGATGGGTTGTTCCACTAACGGTGGTGATTCTGCATATGGAAAGCCTGGGAAAATTTGTGGTAACCCAGACAAACTATACTGTGTAAAAAAAAAAAAAATCCCTAGAGCACCTGCTTATGCACAGAAATAAAGAATTCATTAATGTAAGCTGCATACAGTTTGGAGAAATTGCAGAAATCCTTGGCTTAGCTTCCAGAAGATAATCCTTTGATGCAATGAGGTGTTAGTGACCAGCACGCTTCACATGCCAAGACTGCACACCACAGATATTGGAAACTTCATCACTGTGATTGCCATGTGAACGGCTCTGATTGTGCCTATTCCGTGACTGCAGGATGAAGGAGCCCGTGGGATGACGGCGGAGGCCATTCTTTTTCCCCCTGCAGGGCTTTTGCTGCGAGCAGAACACCTGCATTCTTTGTAGGCTCTTCGGAGGATTCTGAATTTGACCTCGGTGTACGAGTAAAAGGGGTATCCAACTTCTTCGAAATGTCAGAATGTCACATAATTCTATTGCTTCTGACGTGCTCTCTCCACAGAGGTTAGGAAAAAGAAACACCTTTCTAAAAGCGACAAGATTGACATACCATTCTAAGAGCGATGGAAGAAACAAGAACTCCCACAGTCTCACAGCAGTTCACTGATTTGTCCACACTTACAGGTAAACTGATAAAGTACTGTGACAATACCTCAGGAGTGTCTCATAAATGCTTTGTATTGACCTTAAAGCATTTGCTGACCACGAATAGTACCATGAACAGGGGGGCATTTCTCCTGTGGGTAGGAGATGATTTTCTCTGGCAGGCACATAGGATCACTGTCTGGTACTCCCCGTGCTGACCTTCCACAGCAGCAGCACTGCTCCAGGCCTTCAGCCTGCAAATCTCTCCTCTGCAGGATGGATTGGGTTCCAGGACCCTCTCCCCCTCCTGGGACTGACCCAACGCGGGAACAGGGGGCTTTCATAGGAGATCACAGGTGCTTATTTACAAAATGGCAATTTTCTTCTTCCATAATTCCATGTTACTGCATTACCAGATCTTATCGTGAGGCCAGTATCTCATTCCTGAGGTTTTAGACTTTAATGAAAGATGCTTTGCCTCCGGCCACTGGGGGCTAAATCAACAAGCCTAGGATTCCTGTTGGCCTTTGTTAGGGAATACCAAAGGCAGAGAGAGGGCTGAGGGGAGGTCAGAGACAAGACATGGAGCTGAAGATGGAAATGCTATGTCCAAACAGACTTGTATGCAATCTAGTCCCACTTGCAAGCTGATTTAAATATGCCACCTTTTAATCCTTCCCTGGCAACACGTGACGCAAGTTCTGATACTGTATTATCATTTAAACATCTTAAAGTGAACAGTATATATATACCTGATTCATGTTTACAGTATAATGATGCAAATAAAATGCCTTATTATTGTTTGTCAAAATGCATTTGAGAGTTGAAACGTTTTATTTATAACTACTTTTTATGCCCTGAGTAAAAAGCCCTGGAATCTGACTGAAACGATGTCAACAATATGTGTCGTGGATATGTAATTTCAGCCACTTAGGATCATTAAAAAGAGATCATATTGAATATCACTTCTTGAGAGGGAAAGAGAAAGCGAGAAAGAAATAAAGAAGAGATTTGTTTGTCAGTCAATTCTGACCCACTCAATCTCCTTAGCCTTGTGAAAGAGGGGGAGAGAAAGGGTCGGGGTCAGCTTTCTGTAAATCTGCTGATGAAATGTTGACAAAACAGCCAATTTTCTGTAATTTTGCTGCAGCCCTCTTTCAGCAGCTTACTCACTCAGAACCCCTTCATTTCAAACAGCGGCACATTGCGACCTCTGACATGTATCTCGTCCCTGACTTCTTTGGCCTGGCAGAAAGACGTAACAGTTGTGCCTTTTAGGTCAGGTGGATGCCGTTTAAGAACTCGGCTTCATAAAGGATGCCTTTGTCTTTCCAGCAGGCTCTCTTGGGCCCCAGTAAAAGGATAAGAAATGTAGTTAATAGCTCAGGAGTGGCCTAATCATCAGCTGCCATTACCGCTCCAATATCAGCAGAGATGACAGACTTATCAATAACAAAGGCCCAGCTGAAGCCTCTACCGCTCTGTCATTTTGATCTTTGCTCCACTAATCAGAGCTTTCATTTGAGCTAAGCACCGGGCAGCACACCTCTCATTCTCTTCATGCTGTGCCAGATATCACTCATCTTTACAAGCCACTCTGTATTCCCTCAACCCCAGGCCACCATTTCCACAAATTGGCTTAATTTCTCAGGCAAATATATGACACATCTGAGAGCTAATTATCTTTGCAATGCATGTGCTTATTGTACTTGCTGCCTTATACCGGCCTCTTAGTTTGAATTTGGGGTTTTGCCTTGGCTAGCTTTGGATGGAGCTAAACTGATTTTGAAAATGAAATTAAGATATGTCAAACTGACTGACATTGTGGCAGATAAATATGCGCTGTGTTTTCTTTAATAGTAGAGTGTGCCATTCCAAAAAGGATTTTGTGACATGTTTGTTTGAGTCTCTATTTTATATGGTTACAATGTTCAATACAAAGCTAAGTCTGAAGACAAGAACTGTCACATGCATGGTTACCTTAAAGAATTACTTGCAAAACAAGAATGAATTCTATGTTTTCAAAAGGCTGTTAATCATCCATCCGCAATAAATAACAGCCTTTGCCACTGGCTTCGGAGAACAAATTCCCACTACCACATGCAGAATACTGCATGTCCTAAAAGGGGATGATGTATACACTTTTAACATTGGTACAGGTACTTTAATGCCAATATTTCTCTGGTTCATTCTTCCATATAAAGCCCCTCCGTCAAGGAGAAACCTGAGAGGCCAGAGAGGTGCTCCCGCACCTGGACGAGCTGGCCCTTTCATTTACAGTCATGGTGAGGATCAGGCACTGACTGACTCAAACACCTGCTATTGGGAAATATGTTCTCCATCAGTGAGATATAGACTATTTCTGGACAGGAGCACTGGGAGACCATTGTTCTCCCAATACACTGACAGCCAAGGTATTCTGGGACTCCTGGCACATGGAGAAAACAATGTGTTATTCATGTTAAACTTAAAAACTGGGCTTCTTATTCAATATTACCAAACTAACTACTATTTTGTACGTGCTCACTAAAGCTTACAGTGAAACTGGCCTATTTAAATACCTACTAAATAGAATGCAACTCTGTATCAGGGAGCACATTTGTTTTAATTTCAATAGATGTACCAAAATCAGTGAGCAATGTGCTTTAACCCAAAATATAAAAGCAAAATGATTCAGAAGCAGTTTTGTATTTTTGATTGACTAGAGTATATTACCAAAACTGTGTCAGGTTTCCTTCAAGACAGCTAAGACACAGAATCTTTGATATTTATATAATCTATGGTCTAAGGCTTAACGCAAAACAGTGGAGCTCCTTATTCCTTCTGTCTGACACATGATATCTGGTCCTTAAACAAATCATCTGGTCTCTGCTCTTATGCAGTCTTATACAGGGGTAGGGGGTTTGGGGATTTTGCAATGTCATCTGGGATTAAAAAGGAGCAGCACATCAGAGCCCCAGGCCACACCACCTGGAGCCCCTATATGATCCCTGGCGCTGCACCACTCAGAACCAGGCCCCATTAGCTTACTGCCAAATAATTCCTGGTCAAGCAAATGACACTGAGCTAACAAAGCCCCATTTCAGGAAAGATTACAACTTCAACAGGAAACCCTTTGATTATGAGTCTGTTTGAAATGTTATCAATATCATGATCATTCCTGCAGGTCAACAAAACCATCTCTAATCACCATATCTTGGCTGCACCTTCGGTTGTGCATCAATCTCCTGAAAAAAGCAAATTACTGTCGAGAATAGAGGAGTGACTTGTTTAACAAGAAGCACGTGCAATGACAAAGCGATTCTTCTCTGCATGGTGATCACCCACCTGCGCCCAGATTAGGTCAGATATTCACCTGAGCTGCCAAGCTGTCACTCACACGCAATAAAAAAGAAACACACACACAGCGCACATTCATTCCCCTCTACCACAAGCACTGCAGACAAAGTGCTCCAGACAGTAGGCTACCAGGCAAGAGTGTGCCCATTTCTTTCTTTCTTCCAAAAGAAAAAATACAGCAAAAATACCCATGAACGGTCAAAACAATATACAGATATTAAAAAAACATGTGAAAACAAATTTGAAAGCAGCTATCATAAAACACTAGTACAAAGTAAACTGAAATAGTACCACAGACCTCGATGTCTGGTTCACAATAATATACACTATAACATAATAAATTTGATTCGCCACTTACTGTTGTAAAGGTGATGAATAAGCCTATCCTGTAGTTTAAAGGTAGAGATTCTGAAATCTGCAATTTTAAGTCACACTTGTGCAAGTAGTGCTAAGAATGCTTATATATAGTTATGTACTTTTCTGTAATAATAATTCTATTCAAAGCCCTGACAAATTATTGCAGTAAACTCACGTCTTTGCATACACTGACAAAAACAAACAAACAAAAAAAAAATCATGAAGATAAATTCAAGTCTGTTTTCTTGAGATCCTGCATGAAGATTACAATCTTTTTCCATGATGGTGTTTTTTGTAGTTTAACTGGATTTATGGGAGAACCATGCAAATAATCTGAGATATTTTTCCATTGTCTTGAACTTACTTTGGCCTTTATGATAGGGTGCAAAATATAATCCTGCAGTATGTACGTTTTCAAAGTCATCATTTGCCAAGACTGAACTGTGATTGACCAGGCTTTTAAAACCAGATTACCAAAACTAACACAATCCGGTAGCTCACCATGGTAAATAATACAATATTGACCAATGATTTAAGTTATTGCCAAATGAATAGTGGAACAGAATACTTTCTTACTTTAACCCACCAACCCTGTGATAACTGTTCAGTTAATACTGAAGGGGAGGGCTGGGATGCAAAGTTTGTTTTACCATCAAATTAGTCTCTGGCGCCCCTCTGTGGTATCTTTAAAGAAGTGAGTGAAAGTATTTTGAGTTTGTGGAAACAATGGATTATGCAACTATTCAATAAAACGTTCCACTATATTTTATTCTCCTCTACAAAGACTGATCAAAACAATTATCACCAATAATTAGAATATATTCTCTTCGATAAAATCTTCTTACAAACTGATAATAACATAGACACATCTGATGAGTTTAATGTTGCCCAGTTGCTTCAGGGATGTTATGGTGACCGAATCAACATTTCTGTGTGATGAAGTAATTTAGTTGTTGTTGTTGTTTTTTTAAAGATTCATTCTCGCATACAAACACACTTTAAATAATACCGCTAAGGCCCCAAAGTTGTCCCCTGCTAGAATGCCTAATAATGTTGCCCTGCAAGAAAAAGGCCAACAACACATTATTGTATTATTAGTGAGCTACAGTCGCAGACTGCATTGCAACGTAGGTAGGCAATAAATAAATAAATAAATAAATAGCATGGAGGAGTCACAGACAGATGTCTCTCTATACTACAACTTAACTATAGAGAGAGAGAGAGAGAGAGAGAGAGAGAGAGAGAGAGAGAGAGAGAGAGATTTGTTGTAACTGTAAGTAAAACTGAAAACTGATACTCTAATTGTAATAGTTGTAATTGTATCCACCCTACCACTGTTAATGCTGTAAAGAAAGTGTAAAATGATATGAGCAGATGAAACTGACCAATACGTGCAGACCCATAGGTGTAGTCGGCTGGAGGTAAGAAAATCAGTATACCCACATTTGTTGAGAATAACGGTAGGATTTTTCAGTCACTGATATTCGTGAGTGCACCGTCCTCAATCACGTCATGTATTACAAGAACATGATGTCTCAGTACAAAACACTGACAGGAGGAGGGGAGGGGCCGCTACAAAACACACAGACAGAATGAATGCAAAGACCCAAAAGAACACTTCCTGTTGATGAAAAAATTGCAGCAGCAACTGTCTGACACATCTGGACTGGAGAGGGGGGGAGGCCTGGCTGTAGTGTTAGCGAACTACTGGGGGAATGGACAACGTTTGATCTGCAAGACGGTGAGTTTGGTAGACTTAGACCCTGGCTTGGCTGATTAGTATAATGTGTTCATTATATCTGAGCGTCTTTGCACTTGTTACAAGTAAAGGGGAATGATTGCCTACGATCGTGCGCTAGGAGGCTAGCTAATGTTAGCAACCAAATGCTCGCCCGCTTTAGCCGCCACTTAGCAGCAGCCAGCTAGAACTAGCTACCTGGCTAGCAGGAGTGGTTGCTAAATAGCGTTAACGTTCAACGTTGGCTAACATTTTATCTCAAATGACAACCGACGTATGGGTTGCGTCCGCCTTGGACGTAACAACTCGCTAAAAAAGAAACCGCTAGAAAGCTTGTGTAAAATGAAATTATTGTAGATGAAGCGTAAACTAACCAGCTAGGCGCGCATATAACTCGGTCCGAAAGTTAAGCCATTTTCCGGAATGCTTGCTTGATGCTAACTTAGGTTAGTGGTAGCTAGCTAACATATAGCCAGTGGTTATGTGTTGCTTGACAGTGGGTTTTTCGGCCCTGCTAGGAAAGTCTTGCACATAAGTTAATGTCACTGTGTAAATGGCAAGTATGATTTGGTAGGGATAGTCAACAAAAAGCAATTTGTAGTGATCGTTAGCGAAGCTAGCTGTCGAGCTATGTAGACCTCCATCAATACCAACGTTATGGCTGGCTGTAAACTTTTAGAGACATGGCATATTTGCTACCCAGTGTATTGGCATTGCACATAAGAGCAACATTACTTGCTAATGTTACCCGCTCGTCCACTTAGATATCCATGCATGATGAAACCAACGTGGTGAAACGAGGCTCTTGATGGATAACGTAGGTGTAGCAGAGACTTGCAGTAATGAACCCAATTATATCCCGTTTGGGGATGGGGTGGGAGTGTAACGTTAGGCCCACATAGGATCCAGTCTCATAACTAAATTGTACTCAATGATTTTTCATGCGGTTTCTGATATTGGCTGAAATATAGATAAAGTTTTCGTAATGAGAAAAAAGCAAAAACAAAAAACAAACATTGCATTTGGTAGTTGCTCTTGCAAACCTAAGTTTACATGATGTTATGGTAGGAAAGGACAAAGTACAGGGCTGTTAGGTCACCCAGGATCATTCAAATGTTGTTCACATCAACATTTCTCTGACATCCCATTTCTTTGAAATTCCTGCTTTTGGTTATTTTAGAATGTGCCCAGGTTGATAAATACAGCAAGCAGTTTTCCTTGGCTATATCATTTGCAGCCACACTAAATATTTTCACCATAAGGCATGTCAGAACAGATGGGAGCCAAACCAATTATGCCTTTTGCATGAGTAGGCATTATGGCTTTGCACCCGTTAAACCCTGCATTTTTATAGTCCTGGGTCTCTTCAGGATAAGCTGTAAAATTGTATTGGTTTTAACCACCCACTGAAATCAGTGTTGATTGAGCAATATAAGGCATAGGTGATAGGTGTACAAAGTGATTTCTGATGAGAACAGGGTTCTCGTGGTCTATCATAGTAATCGTGTAATGCAGAACATATTTGGATATTTTTTTGAACATCATTGTGGTGAGTGCATTATAGAGAATGTGGCAAAGAAAAACTTTGAATAGACTTGGCATATAACTAAGTTTAGTCGGGGCACAAAGTGTCAGGTTATTAAGGTTTTATTTCCCTCTCCAGTGTCTATCAAGAAATGTTTTTATCAGTAGTAGCTATTATGCAGTACTCAACAAAGTTGCAAAGTTATTTTTTCAAGCTATGTTCAGTTTTTTACTAGGAACCTAGGCCTTCTGCTGTGCTCTTTTTTTCCTGAGCTGCTACTTTTTGTTGTTTGGTGAAGTATTTTTCTTATTCCTGCAGATAAGCCTAACTGGGCAAACATAGACAACTTGACATCACATCAAGATATTTCCAGCACAGCTACAATGGTGTTTATTATGGAAAAATGTTAAAAAAAAATTCAAGTGGGCTGTCTATAAGAAGAATGGTTAACTTTATGTTTGGTGTCACCTCCTCAGAATCAAAGAGCAAAGGTTTCTTTCTCAGCTCACTATTTGGCACTGAGGTTCAAAACTCAGGCATGAAAAAAATCCATAGAAAAATAAGAGATAGGCTGCCAATTTTTCCAGCCTCAGCATGCCATAATGCAGTGCAGCTACAAGACGGTGCATTTTGCATAATTGGTGCAACTGCTCCTTTTTCTGAACTGGAAAAACATCCTTACTATAGTTAATGTTATCACGCTCGCTTTTGGTCTCTCCACCTACATGTAAACACAACAACTGAATGCAAAGTTTATGCAGGTTTTACAGTGGCTGGCAAAAGAGATTTTTAAAAATCTATGAAACCACTAATTGAAGTTGGCAAGGAAAATGGATGCACCAAAAAAACAAGTAAATTCATAACAAGATAACTCCTGTCCTGCATTAAACATCACAAATTGTTGATATATAAGTGTAATAATATCCAAGGATGGAAATTTCCTTTAAAGCACAAGTGACTAGATTAATTGAATTCAGTGTCTTTTAGATTGCTGAACGTTGGTTTTTAGTAGGGCTGGATCATGAAAATTGTTGCTGAAATTTTTATTATTCAAATAATTTTTACACAGTGGAACTAAATATGCACTCAAAATCAGCCCTGAAATAGAGACATCGACAAACCGCTGGAGGGCTTCTGGTGGCTTCTGAAGCCACCCAAAAACCCATCTTGGGTAAAATTGAAGAACGTAAATGTTTTTTCTTGTTCAGTGGAAGGAAAGTGTCACAGTATCACCTCTAAAGCATCTTTCTATTTGTAGATGTAACGTTGATTAATCTAGCCAAACTAGCATTACAACATTTACACCAACCCTTTGTATGACAGAGGGCAAACTGAGATAATCTCTGCCCTCATTGCTGAGATGATTTCTAAAGATATGCAACTGGTCAGTACTGAAGAGAGCAGCAAGTGATGGTGGTGGCTCTACGCCCATAATTTGTTTTAGTCTTTGTAAATTTTGGCACGCACCGAACACTCAAATATTCATGAGACCACACACGCTCGATCGTGAGACAATGGACTTATGCACTTCTAGCCTCATTTTTAAATTAGATAAAGCCCGCAGTGTGATTGAAATTTAGTCAATAGGCATGCTGACAGTCCAGTTCAGCCTTAATTCGTTAGATCACAACATCACAACAACATTAAAGCCATGGGAAAGAAACTTGTCATCATTTCATCTATTGTCAGCGTCAGTGTCAATAATTATTTGCATGTGGAAGGAAACATGGCCAGGAAACAAGGTCATTCATAATTATTGTCAAGAACACTTTGATTAATTGGAGTTGTCAATTGCGCAAGACATCAGGTTGTATTTCACATAGAAAAATGATGCAGTGTCCAACTTCTACAGAATACAATGGGTAACCTGACCTATAATGGTGGTAATTTGCTTGTCATTATTGTGATTCTATCCTCTATCCTGTCTGTTTTCATACAACTTAATATTAAGCTATATGTTATGGTATGTTCTTTTAGGGTAAAAGTTTGCTAACATTACAAATTTATTTCACTGTTACTGTCACAAGGTTTGAAAAGAACTCATCATAGCTGTATGTGATTTTCCTAGAAGTTAGAGTAAGCTGAGAATGATAAAACATGGCTCTGAAAAAGGGCAAAGGAAAATGGAGAGGGTCACTCTCCTCCAATTACCCTTTTGTTCATCTGATAAGAATGTGAGTAGGCTGAAAAGATGGACTTTTTTTTTGTTGTTGTTCTCAAATTATATTAACTCATAATGCATCAAATATGAGAAGCGATCTGTAAGCGAGGAGTACACTATTTAGCTCCATGAATTGAGATCTGACTAAGCCAAAGCGGCTTTAATACTGTATGTTATTCTCACACTAACAAAGTTCCTCACATTATACTTTCCTTTTATAATGTACCAAAATCTAGGCTATTTTTATCCTGTCTTTTACTATCTTGTTTCATATTGCTCCTCCAACCTTTGCTTGTTAAGCAATTTTGGTCTGGCTTGCCCCATAAGCTGTTTTTCAAAATAGGTGAAATGCTGCTGATGTTGAGGAAAGCATTCATTGCCTGCTTGCTGACTTTCATTTTTCTTCTAATGTGTTTTTTTCTTTCTTTCTTTTTCATTGGTTGAGTGACATGCCAGAGTTGTGGACATGAAGGCAACTGGTCTAGGTGATGTCTGTCTACCAGAATTGTGCTGACCTAATGATTAGCCAAAGCACCATCCTTCATACATACCTAAGTGAAGCAGTCAAGTAGGTTTATTACTGGGCAAGGAAGTTGAGCGTCAAATGGCGATTCTGGGCTGAGTTTAAGCATTTTAGGTTTTCCCACGTGAGTCATGCATGTGACCATCGCCCAGCATGTGCATCTCAACCACTAAGCATGCATTCTTTGGCTGCCCTTCAGCTTGGCTCAGTTTAGTATGCATGATTTTGGCAGGCATTACCGATATGTTTTAGTGCATGTATGCTACATTTGAAGGCTGGTAATGGGAGGGTGTGGGGTGTGTGAAAAGAATGCATTCTTCTTTACTGCTCTGCCTGTTTTGCTACTTCTTTCCCTCTTCTGTGCCAGGATGAGAACATATGGTTTGTTGGACAGGTGTCTTGGCAAGCCTTGGCAATTGGAGAAAGTGTTTACGTTCTCAAAGTGCTGACAGAGACTCAATGCGCAGAAGATCATGCTGAATTGCCAGTGAGAGGCAGGCAGGGAGGAGGAGGTGCAGTGGGAGAGATGGGAGAGGGGCAGATGGAGTGGGGGGAGAGGAGGGTTAAGCTGGAGAACTGACACAGACTAGGTTTTGTAACATGCATGTATTTGCCTTTACAGGCATACCATTATATAGTTAGTCACCATTGGCACTGCAAGAGAACCTTGTTGCCCTGCCTTGATGTTGAACCAAAGTGTGGTTGAACTAGTTCTGAGTAGGGCTGGGATCTATTTCTATTAATATTGTATAACCATCCCAAGTCAGTAAATTATTGTGGAAGAGAAGCACACCACTTTTGCAGCAACGCCTAGTACAGTGGATTGCATCTGCTATTTTGCCAAACTGTATTCTGCTAAAATCCGCAGTGTTATGACCAAGTTACAAGGAAATACTTTTAGTACAAACTGAACCAGTTGAGGTTCGATGTGCCCATCAGTAAATTACCAACAGAGCGTTACAAGATCAACAGGCATCAGGCTGACCCACAACTGAGCAATTACAAAAGGGGTTGCTTCAGTGGTTCCCTTCTCATTACTGACACTCAAGTATTCAGCTATATCAAAATAGCTTGCAGAAAGAGCATAAAAGAGTTTGTTCAAGAACAGGCTGAAGATAGCTCCGTGTTCTCTTGCCAAGCAGAACCAGATTTTCTTCTTTCTCTGCCAAATGCCGCCTATAGATTTCTGTGCCTCCCTCACCTCGTGTAACTGTTATGCTTTACTGCATGCAGAATGCTAAACAGTACTGTACTGTATGTATACCACACTGCAGTGTTAGTTCGCCTAATGTGTACAGTAGAATGCTTTTCATACAAAACAAGCTTATTGTATACCCTGCCATCAGCTGTCTTACGCAAGTAGGCTGTGACAATAACCTGTTTGCCTATCTTATTTCCTGATTAGCAGTTATGCCAGACATGCATGAAAATGTACAGTCAAGTATGGCAATGAAGGGTTAGAATGGTGTGTAATTTTGCATTTTCAAATAAAGGTTCACTATTCTGAATTTTAAGTTCTAAAATACATCACTTTATTTTCCCTTCCCATGTAATCAAGACTGCTGAGTCATTCCATAATTAAAGATACGCCTTATTTTCCTTACCTGATCAACCAGTTTTTATAGCCTCTACTTTTGCACCTTCTGTAAGTCTGAGTAACAACATCTACTATGTGGCTGAATTAAATGTAAATGACCCTCACTGAAAACAACCTGTATGCCATTGAAAACTGTATTCCACAAATGAGTGACTGATTTTGCTACTGGTAACATTTACAGTAAAAGGTTATTCAGAATTTCCCAAGAGATGTTAATCATCAATATCACTTTTATGACAGGGACATTTACTCATTGAAAAGCTTTGAAACTCAGTCCCTGACCCTGTCCACACTGTCCTAGGACAGCCTGGTTGAGACCCCTGACTAAACTGATATAGGAGGTTACCATACACACATAAAAAAACAACCAAAAAAAAAAAACCCAGACAAAATAACAATGTTGGGAATCAAGACCCAAACAGTATTAAGTAGCTAGCTATTAAAAATGGGATAGAGTAGAATCGTATATAAAGACACTGTTGAAATTTTTAAATGTGTTAAAGTTCTTTAAATGAAATGAAAGGACTGCATGTACAATACATTCCTCTGATAAGTCCAAATGTTCTTGTACTTTATCCATTTTGTTTTCATAGACAGTCAAAGGCTGCTTCCAGCTAACTTAAAGGTTTTGATGTGGATTCACTTCTTAGTGCAACATTCACATCAGTTGAGGTCACTATAAAAAATACCAAAACCAAAGTTATCTCTCACTTAACCACAAAAAAGAATATTCATGGAAATTACAACCATCCTGCGAGGTCTCATAATCCAAGACAAAAATTAACCCTGAAACCCTGACATTTAGAAGACGACCTGAAAGGGGAAGGGGCCCATTAACCAGCATGTGAAATAAACATTTTAGATGTGTGACAGGCTTTTTTAAAATGTATATTTCTTCAAAAGCATTGTCTCTACTGTTGTCAGACTGAACCCATTATTAATATTTTATTTATTTCTCAAAATGTAAAAATTGCCTGAGCTGTCAGGCCATGCCCATAGTGAGAAAAGCAGACAATTTGATGTTTCCCCTTTGATCCCTGCCAACCCAATGATTGCTTTTGTTTTTGCCGGGCCAATTCTCATTTTCCCTATCAGTGAGTGACCAAAGAATGCTGCCCTTTCAACCTTCTTCGCCAAATGGTCACTTATAACTCTCCCTTCCACCTCCAGAGCGGACAGGCGCAGATTAGTTGAGGTCCATATATCACATCTAGAATAAACAACACTGCATACCAGAATCAAGAGAATTCTACCGGCATCCTGGACAAACCAAGCTCACCAGCGCGGGTCAGCCTCCCCTCCCCCGGCCGGCAAGCACCAAGCAAGGACAAATCACATTCCCAGAGACAGGAACACACACACGTATACATGCAGGCGCTCATATGGAAGTATGCATGGAGCTCTGCTGTGAGTGCGCTCTTCAAATAAGCAGACCCAATAACTGTTCTCTGTGTATCAGAAAATGGCCATTCTGCCTGTTTCTCATAGAGAGACTTTGCATAAAACTGGACTGCACAGATTTTTTGCCAAACGCCTTAGATTGGATAAAGTTATAAAATATTTAGCAAAATGATAAATGTCTTAATATAGTTCTGGTAGTTCTGGAACTTAATATGGCATCTTCTGTGGTGTTCTGTTTGTTTTTGTACAATCACTTTTCAAATCTTGTAGAACAAATCTGGTTTGCTTTAAGACAAAGGAATTTCAGATTTGGGTCCCCGCCCAGACAGGTCACTATTGGCCAGATAACTGAGGACGAAGCACAAGCATCAAGGCCTGACCTCGGCCTACTGCCTCCCACCATCCACGCTTCCAACTGCAAACTCCAGCAAGAAACTTACCCAGGCACAGCAAGTATTCTTCCAACCCCTGTCAGTTCGCTGAAGCTAGTGCTTCTTTTAACTTCCTTTATCATTCGGTGCGCCCGTCCGTAAAGTTCTTAATTTCGCAGGCATAGATTTGACTGGCTGCCTGTCACAAAAAGGTCACTTCATTCTTGCTCACCAATTGTTACAATATCTGTGCCATTTCATTGACAGCTCCATATTTTTCATCCTCATTTCATAATTCAGCCGGTCCCCAATCCATTACCCCTTCCTTGTGTACAAAGTTTGCCCTTAGCCTTTTGTAAAGGGTCTTCACCATTTTACTTGTGTATCTTGCTGTTTTTGTTAGCTGTAGTTTTAGTAATTTAGGAATAAAGTGTGTATAACCCACATGAGTTGTCCAAGTAGTTATTATGCTTGCAAATCAAAGCGGTTAAAAATCTGCCTGTCTCATATAAAAAGAATGATGAGTTGATGGTCATAGTAATTAATTTTAAAGAAAATAACTAATTCAGAGAGCATTGCCGCTGATAACAGGAAAGACAGTCCCATCATGTTCTGTATGGCTTTGTTCAATCAAAATGTTGGAGATATATGGGGACTTGGGGGGACAGTGGGTTCACATTCAGGGACCAGCCCTGCTACACACCAGCAATGTGCAAAAATTGTTCTTTTCAAGATCAGCTAGTCATTGGGTTGTCTGAATGATTAGCTGACTACTCAGACTTTTATTTAAAAGAGGACATACTGTGGATGGGCTTAAGAATTAGTGTCTTGGCTGTAATCACAATGAATGCTCAATCACTTTCTTTAGTGGGAATAGACAACTATGTATCAAAAAAAAAAAGAAGAAGCTATAGCATGTTGAATCTCAGCAATGCAAATAAAATCAGTAGGTTTAATTAAATAGTGAATTGTTGATTGGTTAGTGGACTATTCAACTATTCAAGTCAGTGTCTATTGCTGACTAGGGATAGGGGCCACCTCATCCAGGAGTTAATGGGGAGAACTCCGCTCCCATTCTCAGATGGCCGGCTCAGCGGGGAGCGAGGCCCGTTGGCTTGTCCTACAGGCAGCATGCCCTGTTTCTTGCTCAGTTTCCTTAGACCCACCAATTGATCGGCTACAGTGGGCTTGTCGTGAGATAGTTTTGGGATGGATGAGGGATGAGGCTACTGTTATCCCTGACAGTGATTCCTTTGGCAAATTACCGTGAAATTGCCCAGCTGCTGGATACTGCTTATTTCAAATCCACATTTTCCAGATTGGACTTTTTTTTCTCTTATGAGAGTCAGAACAGCCAGCCACATAGGACCATGCCTGACTTATGTAAGATTGTGAATGGATCACTGAATTCAGTCATATATCATCATAATCTGTCTGGATTGCCTAAACTGTATGTCATTTTGAGTGGGGTGAGTGAAAAGAAGTGGATGTTCTGTTGTTTTTTTTCTGTGACTGAAAAAGCTTGTGAGAGCTAAAGGCATAAACTCGTCTATATACTGTATGTGAAAAACATGCACTATTTCTCAGGCTGGTGTGAATACAGACTGCTGTGTTTGCTGCAATGCACTCAATGTCAGAGTATTTTTGGCACAGGATTTCAGATTGCTCATATAGCTTACCTAGTAAACTCGTCTCTGTTTTTCCTATCCATTTCCAGCAACTTTGAAATCTTCCAAATTAAGGAAGGACTAATTTGAGATGAGCCATTTAAAGATGAGAGACAGCAATGCTCATATTTTAGAGCTAAAATTCTTTCTACATTATCCCTTGAAAACAGACTTCCATGCCTTCCCTGGCAGCCCATCTTAAACATGTATTTGTCCCATTAGGCCTAGGGTAGGCTATAGCTTTTAGTGAACTGTGCCTGATGAAATGCAGCAAATTTAAACAGGTGGTTAGGCAACTCCATATTTCTTCTGCTCTTTGAGTCATTTTTGGCTCATAATAAATTAGACTTCAAAGAGTGATTTTGCTTAATGTTTCCTCATTTTTTTTTCTTTTTTTCTTTTCTCTTCTCCCATCAGGCTGTCAACAAACTGCAGAGATATATCCGAGACATGGACGACGGCAGCAGTTACATAGAGTTTGACGTGCCGGAGTTCAGCAACACCGTTCTGAGCCAGCTGAATGAGCTGCGGCTGCAGGGGAAGCTGTGTGACATTATTGTTCATATCCAGGGCCAGCCATTTCGAGCCCACAAGGCTGTGCTGGCAGCCAGCTCGCCCTACTTCCGCGATCACTCGGCTCTCAACACGATGAGTGGCCTCTCCATCTCGGTTATCAAAAGCCCTGAGGTGTTTGAGCAGCTTCTCGCCTTCTGCTACACAGGCCACATTTCCCTGCAGCTCAAGGATGTCATCAGCTTCCTCACTGCTGCCAGCTTCCTGCAGATGCAGGCCATCATTGACAAGTGCACGCAAATCCTGGAGAGCATCCACTCCAAGATCAGCCTCCCAATCAACATCGGTAGCCCAGAGAAGGAGGGCTCTCAGGCCAGCCGCAATGGGGTCAATGACAGCAACCTCTTTATCAACCCTACCCAGATCTCCCCCCCTTACTACTCCCGTCAGAGTCAGGCAAGCAATGTGGAAGTGCGCTCTGACCTGGCAGGAAAAAGCTTGGGCCGGGTTAGACAGCAGCAAGAGGAAGGCCAGTCGGACCGCGGTAGCAGCGACGGTGTGTCAGAGCAGGACACTCCCATGGAGGGAGAAACAGAGCAAGTGGAACTGATTGGAAAAGACGGGCAAGTGACAGACGTGCATGTGAAGATAGAGAAGACCGACAGGCCCACTTACTCAGACAGCTCCTCAGCTGGTGATGACGGCTACCACACAGAGATGGTGGATGGAGAGCAGGTGTTGGCTGTCAGTGTGGGCTCTTACGGTCCTGTCATCCAGTCTGCTGGCTATTCTTACTCAGGGCTGTCCTCCCCCTGCTTTGTCAGCCTCAGCAGCTCCAGTCCCTCCCGCTCCATGCTCAGTGGCTTCAGAGGTGGCCGAGCCAGGGCAAAGCGTCCTATGGCCATCCCAGCAGGGGTGCTGAGTCACATCAAACCAGGCTCAGACGACAGTGAACCAGTGTTGGGACCTGCAAGTTTAGAGAACGATGTGCGAGAACGGAGTCTTCGGAGCCAGTGGTACCCCTACAACGAGAGACTCATTTGCATATACTGCGGAAAGACCTTCAATCAGAAAGGCAGCCTGGACCGCCACATGCGCCTGCACATGGGAATCACCCCATTTGTTTGCAAATTCTGTGGCAAGAAGTACACAAGGAAAGACCAGCTGGAGTACCACATCCGTGGCCACACGGACAACAAGCCCTTCCACTGCCAGATCTGTGGCAAATGCTTCCCCTTTCAGGGCACCCTTAACCAGCACCTGAGGAAGAAGCACATGGGAGCATCAGAGGGCAGCAATCACATGGACTCTCCAGAGAGGACGGAGGGGAGCTCAGGTCCAAAGGATCCAGAGGATACCTCCGAGGGGATGGCCTTTGAGGCACAATATGCAGAGGAGGCACCAGCCAATGATATAGAAGAGAGTTCTAAGTGCAGTCCGGAGGAGGCTCAAGCATCCAGATGTGATTTTTAGGTCCTGCTTCAGGTTAAGGAAGCTTTAAGAAATGTTTATTTCAATTTGAACCTAAAGGATTTTTTTTCTTTTTGAATCAGCTCCCTCAACTTTAGACATATCTTGCATCGAGGGTCTCTGTCGATTTTGTGAAAGTCAATTGTTGGACGTAATGAGCAAATGGGTGCTTTTTAGAATTTTGATTCTTTCAAAGGAAAGGGAGTAACAACTTACTATTTTTGAGGAGGTCCCAATAATCAAGACCCCCTATTTGTTTTCTCTTTTTTAATCTTTCCATGTTTTTTAAAACATATTTACAGAGTTATATAGGCATGTTGCAATAATTGATAATGTGAAAGCTCTGGTAAGATGCTTGTCATATCACCTTTTTACCTGACCTGTTTTTGCACATGTGGCCATAGGAGGTCACTTATTCACAAGGAATGATTTTTCTGCCAGTGCAAAGCTTCGTGTGACATATCCGTTCAATACCTCATGATGCAACTACATACTCATAACAGACAGTATTTTAACTTAAAGGAAACTCCACCAGGTTCTACCTCATAGCCAAGAACCTACCAGGAACAGATGTGCTCACCGTTCAAAATCCGTTATAGGTTGTATGTATCTCATTGCCAAACCATGTAAAGAACATTCTCTCAACACAAAGCCTTGATACTTAAGTGAAATATTCCTTGCTGATTGTATGGATTATGGACGAAGTCCTGGTCAAATGTTTCATGGTCAGCCAGGTTAAATTGTTGACAAAGAAGGTGCTATGTTAGGAGTGCATTGAAATCGCTAGCTTACGTGTGTTTGTTTTTGGCAAATGCAGAGAATAGAGTAAGAGAATGGCTCTGTATACATTCAAGACATGATTTTTGCTGTCTCTTACCGAATACTAGTTTATTTTGCAAAACACTTAAGGATTTTTATCTCTCATGATCACTACTGGAGATCTCACTCTGTTGGCTAAGGTGTGGTTTTAGATGCTATCATCCATGGAATGGATGAATTATCCTCATACAGTGAAGTCATTTGTATTGCTCTATACTCTGATGGCAGTTTTATACTGAACTATTGTATGCGTAACTTGTTTTGTCTGGAGGTAGGCTTCTAGGTTAATACTTGGTGCATCTAACAAAGGCAGAGTACTTTTCATTAGCTCAGCACATTAGGAACAGCTCCGGATCTGTTCACGTAAATCAAAATAGTATAGGCTACTATGAATAATATGCAAACGGAAAGAACAAAGGAATCTCAGCCATCTTGACATGGTATTTCTTTTCTTCACCATTTGATAAGAGCTATGGGTTTGTTTCCCTGTTTTCATGACTTCCTACCTTTTATGATGGGACGATTGATCTGTGATCTTTGTTCTCTGCATTGGAGGGGTCAGATGCAGATGTGGAACATGTTTTCCTCATTTGTCAAGCCCACTTCATGATATTGACCTAGATGTGGTATAGCTAGATTAAGGCTAGGATGTAAGAGATTTTATAGGTAGCTGGTGAGCCAAAGTATTGGTGCACTCTGCGGAGTTAGGGAGCAGCTTAGGTGCTGACCAAGTGAAAAAAATTGTTCATCTCTCTCTCTGTCTTAAATCGGAAGCAGCAGTAGTGGTAGCACCATAGTAGTGTTGAAATTCAAAACCAATTCTGAAAAACAAAGTCTGCTTCACAACAGCGATTTTTCTTCTGGGTGAAAAGTCAGTACTGCTTGATGTGAGTTTAGATGAGACTCTGCAAACACATGAATGCTATTGGCTACAAGTCATGCATATGACAGCTTTGTATTTTATCTATATTATTTGAACCATGGGTAACAGGGATGGGGATGTTGGCTATATAGTATATAGAGACTTGCTTTTATTTCCATTGTGCTTTAGAATAATCTGCATTCACAGTAAATGCATAAAATGGCACTTAGGAGGCCAGATTAATTATATTGTCAAAGCATTGCCCTCTCAAATTTAAAGCACAGCTGGTTGGCCCATTTTGTCCTGTCCTGCTTCTTATTTGCCATCCAGCTGTTTAATGCCTTTTTTGAGAATCGCCTGATATATGCTCTTATTTGTCCCATCCAGTCCATGCCTAATTTGTGTCCTTACACTTAAATGAGTTTGATTATTTTATAGTTTTCTTATTATAATTTTGTGTGTTTTATGGGAGGATATGGTGTTTTGTTGCTTTTATGTCTTATGTTACTTCAACATTGCAGTCTGTTTTTTCCTTTGAATATGCACTCATGGTCTTGGTTCACTTATGGACACTGTTAAGATAGCAACCCAAAATTTTTGGTGGAATCAGTATAGCTAGCTCTTCGTTATCTTTTTGTGTACGTATTTCTTTCACAACTGTTTTGATCATCAAAAAAGTCACTCACACTATACAATACCTTTTTGTTTGAATGTTTTCAAAGTCAGTTTTATTTTTGTCAGCTGCTCATGTGATGTGCAGGTTTGACAGCAGATCTGACCTCAACAAAATCAGTCCCTGACAGATTTTAATCTGCCGGCGATGATTCTTTCCCTGCATCTAGAAGAGAGGAGGAAATGCGAAACTTCTTGCAATATTGTCAATAATGGTTTAGAATAATGGGTACAAACTGCTAAAAAAATGTGCCAAGAGTTCACACCAAAGACTTAACCTAATAGCTGATTTTTAACAGTAAATTCCTGACTGTATTATGTAATTGAATGCTTATCGAGAAGAATGGGTTCTTAATTTGATGTAGACATAGTTCCCATTTTCTGACCACAGCTATTCTCAAGGAATGTATGTTCCTCCTGCTTATAACAATCACTTATCTAAAATATGAACAAGTTGCTAAGAGGACATTAAGCAGCTAACTTATTATAAGTAACATAGGTAAGCCATAAAAAGCTGACAATATAAAAGTTGTGCAATACGTATTGTAATTGTTAAAAATGTATACAAAAGAATTCTTCACAAAAAGTGGCATCTTAAACTTAGTGCCTTGCCACAAGCTTTACATCTAGACTCTGGCACTTAGACGTCTGTGCCTCTTACCTTTTTAAATGCATTGAATAGAGAGATTAGAATGAAATATTGCTACATTGTTTATTCTAAAGTAGTATTGAGAATGAGTAGACATGAATTAATGTTATTCCCCATTTTGATCTCCTTTCACTTCAAGTCCGACCCCTGTTTCTCTCTTATCGTTTGATTCATTCTTTGGTTGGTTGGGCAGTTAATTTTAAAGTGATATGGTTGTATAGCATCTAATTACATTTTAATGAGGCAGACCTGTTCCCTGCAGCCCTTTGTCCTATGTTCAGAGACTGTTTGTATACTGTATATTTCCTCTCTAAGCACTGAGGACAATCTAAGCAATGTACTTTAAGTTACAGGCATTTCAGTGATGAGAGGAGATGCGTGAGAAATACAAATCTACTTCCTCTCCGCGATTATTTTGGAGCATCTGGCCAGAGAACAGCTGCTTGAATATTTAGCAGACTCTAAACTGACAATTTGTGGAGTAAAAACAAAAAAGAAAAAAAAATGCAAAGCTTGCCCAGATATACTGTAGCTGAATTGC
The DNA here is from genome assembly GCA_900302615.1 of Holocentrus rufus. Classification (NCBI taxonomy): domain Eukaryota; kingdom Metazoa; phylum Chordata; class Actinopteri; order Holocentriformes; family Holocentridae; genus Holocentrus; species Holocentrus rufus. The sequence continues at coordinate 29,431 of OMLF01011204.1, forward strand.
ACGTTGCTCACCCACAAAATTGTATAAAAATGCCAATGGTTATTTTTGTAACTTAACATAAGTTCTCTTGTATTTGTGTCATCCAGCATGCACTTACAATTATCAATCTATAATACATACAAATTCCATTGGGGAATTCTAGTTAATCACTCTAGTTACCCTTAAGGGACTCAGCTATAATGGCCTCAATCACTTTGGTAAGGACCTTTTTCCCCTTAAATGGTGCTTTTAGAC
>OMLF01011204.1:29684-45451 GCA_900302615.1 Holocentrus rufus
GACTAGTCAGGATATTTAATGTTTTTTTTTTTTTTTTTTTTTAAATCTTATCAAATGAGTAAACCAGTCCATATAGTCATCATAGGTGAATGAAGAGGAAACTTGTTTTAACTTTTTATGAACTGTAGTTACTAATACCATAATACGTACCTACAGAACCACCTGAACTTGACACAAACTCAAATCGACTCTTTGCTCCAAGCTTCTGAGAGAAACAGGTAGATGCATTATGGGCCACAAGTAATCAAAAGGAAGTGTTTACAGGGAAGGCTGTCAGACTACTTTTTGAATTTGCAGCTCGTCCTATTCCTTTTATAATAAACTCACTTCAGGTAGTTTACGAACACTGATACAGGCTTAGAAAGAAATCTTAAGTCTTCCATAGCTTTTCTGTCAGTTTCTGTCCACTGTGTATTATACAAAAGCAATAACCTTTTTAAAAGTGGTGTATTGGGATCATCAAGCCTATTGAAATATTGGCCTGTCATATATCAAACAAAATGAATGTCAGGGAGCTGTTGAATTGAAGTAGGACCAGGACAATTTGATATTGATTTATTTTTTATATATTTTCTGAAACTTTGGACAGGTTGACTTCCTCCTCAGAAAAAAAACTGGTGTTGCTTGCTGGTATTCTAAATGCTCATCAAAATCCTATAGCAGTCAGTGGACTGCAACACAATAACTGAGCGTGTGTTTCAGTCATCAACTCAATGGCACTGGTCAGAGTTGCACCTCCAGCTGTGTCAAATAATGAAAGGGATTTTGGGCTGTATAGCCACTGTTTGGGAGTGAGTATCTGTCTTCATGTGAAGGTTCAGCGGTCTCCTCTACCCCCTCAGGCGCTGAGACTGTAGATTTAGTCGGTCAGGATCAGAGGGGAAGTGGCCATGGCAGGTTGGAAGATTTTCAGCCTGGCAGTTGTGCCCTTTCTATCCAGACTACCTAAGCTCTACACTCTCAGGTCTCTGGCTCATATATTTGGTGACAAGGCAAAAAAACCTAGAACTCAGGGTATATAGTGTTAAAAAGTGGTCTCATTGGGCATGCAGCTTGTGTCCATAGTATAAATGTGCACTTCTCTTCAGGTGGGGAAACAAGTCCTCAGTCAGTGGTTCCCAAAACATTCTGCCTCAAAATCTCACTGAGCCCATGTTTTCCATAGAGCTGAAGCTTGAGGAATACTGGAGACCATGAACTGAACCATGAGAGCCGATCTGCCCACCTCCTGTTTTGTCCACTCTACACACAACCTCACAACCCAACTGTGAACCTCAGAACTCTACTGTTTTGTACAACTATGAAGTAAATGAAGCTAGCTAGAGCTGATGTTGTATCTATTGCCATTTATGAATTTATTTTATAGCATGAAATAAAATATATTTATTCAAATTATATATTTTACTCATAATCATTCTGTGCTGCTTTATTTTGGTTCTTAAGCTTGTAAATTGCTTTTTTATGATACAAAAAATGTCAATAGAATAATGCGTTTGTTTGTAAAATAAAGACGCTGATTTGGCTCTAATGTTGCATGTCCATTTTTTGTCTTTCCTCCAGCAGTGTATATATTTTTTTAATTCACTTGAAGAGCTTGTATGCGTTTCTTGCCCTGAAACCTGCCTGTAAGGCAGCTTCTTAACCCTCACCCTAACCATAACCATTAGCCTGGGAGGCGGTGCCGCCTTACAGTCGACAGTGGGGGCAAAAAAAAGAAAAAATGCAGACAGTGACTTGACAACAAAAGATCAATGCCTGGTCTGGGCAACAGAAAGGAGGCAATATTGTAAAGCAAGTGAAGAGAGGCTATGCAGGTGCTCTTATAATACACTGTAGGCTACAAATCCTGGTATAAGAAGGTGCAATATAACTGACAAATAATCAAAATATGACAGAAAATATGCTGTTAGTACTGTCTTTGGCTACAGTGAGACAACACTGTACCACTGCTCACTTATAGATTATGTATTTACATAATTTGAATGATCAGTTACCAAATTTTACAGATTGAGGAAGTGGGATGAAAGATTTCAGCTCATCTTAAAAATTCTATTTTTCATGGTCTGTCGCTGACATGAGATTCACATTGTACCAAACACACCTGGAGGACTAGTTCAGGCATTTTCCACTGATGTCAAAGAAAAAAAAAAAGAGCCACTAGAGGGAGCTACAGAATAAGAAACAGCTTGAAAAGTAAAAGTCAAGATTCCTCTTGGAGGGTTAAATACTCAGATCCAGATGACAGTTGAATAAAAAATATATATTTGCATACATTCACATAGAATATTTAATTTTCATTTGTATAATTCACAGGTCATTGTGATTCAACACAGGCCTGTTTACCTTTCAATGTTAAGATTAAGGTGTATAGTAAGATGTATTACGAACACATAGGAAGAGTTACCAGTCCTAAGATACACCGAAACATCCTGACCTTGCAACAATTCAGTCAGTTTGAGAACCGAAAAAAAATAAATAATTTAATCTGTAAATGAAGGCAGTAGTGGAGTGAAAATGTTGCAGCAGGAGAAGAGGTGAATTTGAAGCACATTTTACCAATTAATAATTTATAAATCAGGCTTTGTGTGAAAGATCTTATTTTGAAAACAGCATGAGCTCCATTATTATTTGCAAAAAAAAAAAAGATTATTATTGATTATTTAAATCATTTAAGCTATTAAATAATCAGTTAATTTCAGTTTAGGTTGTTTGATTTCTCATGCTATGACCTACATTTGCGGAAACTTAAGCAATCCCCACAAGACAACAGAGAGTTGTAGAATATAAAATAATACAACACCTCAGCCTCAGATGGCTTGTAACATAATCAATTTAGTACCTAACAGGCCCTTTTTCCTGCTGACTCTCCAGTTGAATGCTCTGCGTAATCTTCAGCGGTGTTATTGCTCCTGTCCCCACAGTGTTAAAAAATGCATCCAAGGGGAGTAATATACTCATCAAGTAGCGCAGCTGTGCAGCAGCTTCTCAGAATGTAAACACTCTATGTGGGTTTTTTAACAGTAGAACCAAAAGGAAGCCAAATTACAAATAAACCACTAAATAGGCTTGCTATGTTTTCCACTAACTTTTGCCTGAATCGGTTTACACCACTCATCTTTCCATGTGCATAGTATCTGAAAGTTTCCCAGTGGGGAGAGATCCACAAAGGACACATATCAGTTGATATAGTCGGCCAATACCTCTCCTCTGATGCCTGATAACAAAATATGATATTGTTTGTTCAATAAAATCTCAGTAAATAAGATTATACTGCTTTATTTGATGTGGATGCGAAATGAGTATCAGTCATTACTTAAGATTCTTGTAAACCAGCTGAATGGTTTACTGGGTTGCAGTAAAACCTGATCCTAAAATAATATTCTCAATTGCTCTTTACAGTGGAATATGAGAATAAAAAGAACCACAAAATAAAAGGCCAGGAAACCTGAGGTAGTTTTGTTCCACAAGGGTCCTTTAAATGCATTCTAGAGGAATGATGTATTGGTGGGTCTAAACACAAACCCCGGTTGCAGGATGGATGTAAGAAACTGATAGGCTTATACACCATGTAGCTGCTTTACACATCCTTTATTATCCGCCTCTGAACCGATCATTAGTTTTGTTTTGACAATTTCACACCTACAAAATGGCCCGTAAATTGTTTCATTCCCTTGATACTTGTGCTGGACTTTGGCTGAGCCTGTCTGTGGGGGTGGCGGGGTCAATAGTATAGTCCAAAAAATGCAAACCTCTTACTATTCCACTTTATTTTTGAACAATGCTCGCTTCTGCCCTAGTTCCTTAATCAAGCACTGCTGGAGCACAGCATACTTTCTGTGCCCTCAGGTCTGTAGCGTGATAATGTGATCCATTAATGAATGAAATAAAAAGCAGCTGAATGAATCCACTTTTAATGCTGGCATTTTAGCTGCTCTTCTCTCCTCCCTTCTTCATTTCCTCAAACCTGGTCTTCCCAGAACGCTGTCCCTAAATGTTACATAAGTGGTGGTTGTTGTTGTCATGCTGTGCTCTTGTATAATATTGGCATTGGTGGTGCCGCATGTCAAAGGAACACTTTATGAACACGCTCATTATGTAATTAAAGCAGTTTGATGTTTGGCATCATTTTAAAAGTCAACAGCTTCTGTCAAATTTTCCCTATTTTCTATAACCCCTAGTCTAACTTGACATTTTTAGAGTTGTGCTTGCTAAGCTAAACTGCAAGTGACTCAACCACATAACTGCCTTCATAAAAAGGTGGCTTGACTGGGAATTATGGATGATCCCACACTCCGATTTGCAAGATAATACAACCTGTTGTCACTAGTGTAGCACTCTTTTCCCCTCACAAACTTAGCACTGTATAACTGGCTCTTTAGTCACAGCCTCACATGTCTGCTGGAAAGTATTTTATTATGGATGGAACATTTTACTTGCATGCTCGCCTCACTGGCAGTAGTCTGCAGTCAAGACTTGTGCAAAATTGTCCTCATCAGCCAGAATTTGAATGGAACGGAGCTGATGTGGAACCCAATGGCCTTGATTGGCCTCACCAGAAGTTATTGTTGTAACCTCCGTTATCCAAGTGAGAGAATGGGGAATCACTCTTAGAGCTATCAGGAATGAGTCTTGTGGGGAAGAAAAGGAAACAGGTAAGATTTCCCTCCCTGCATAGATGAAAAGACAAGCCCCAGGTTCATCCTTTGAGGCATTCTTTCTCTAACAAAGAAGGCACTGGAAACTCACTCATATAAATGATCTTGTGACCTTGTGCTAAACCAAGCTGTAGGAAATAAGTCACAGTTTAGGAATACACCATTATTAATAGATAGTAAAAATACATACGTTATTGGAAACACTGAATGTTCCGATGGTGTTAAGCAAAACAAGATCACTGAGGTCCAATGCCGGTCCTTCATACACACACCAAATAGAAGTGGTGTAGTCAGCTTCTCTGTGACGCAGATGTTAAAGGACCATCGGGTTCTATTTTGACTTCTTATCAACACTTTATTGTATCTTTCCATAACAAATATCGGTTGTGTGAAGAGAAGACACTTTGGTAGCTTAGAAGTCAGTGCTACTTTACCCCAATCCACTCCCATTCATGTTAAAAAAAATGTGAAAAATCTGCTCCATGAGACTTTAGAGTTGGTATAGGTAATTCCATGTTGTGAATACTAGAAAAGTATGTTCATTCACAAAAATTACTGTTCTACTGTATCATAGTAGTAGTAAAGTAAGAGATGTAGTAAGTTAATTGAAATTTAGCAGTAATAAAAGTGGGGTTTCACAAACTCAATATGACCAGAACAGCTACTATTATGTTACAGTTAAATAACAAGAAGATAAAATAGTTTGTTAATTACTAAAATAAGTAAACCAGAATGGCAGAACATCTTGTCTTGTAATACCAGGGTGCTCCATCCCAAAAGTTAACGACAAGCATGGCTTTCTTATATTAGCAAGCAAAGGACAGCTTCATTTTATCCCATCTTTGCATTTCTGTGCGGTGCCCAGTTCCACCGCACTTGTCACTAATCATTGGAAATTTTACTAAGTTGGTACATGATGCTGCTCTTTCAATTAATTTAACTGAGAGTGAGCAACTAATGGTAAGTACTCATGGAAATATTTCTGTTTGGCTTTCAAAGGAGCATGACCTTGTAGCTAGCCATTGGCTATCTAACATTATTTTGTCATTCCATTTGTTGCCAAGCATTTTCTAGCTATTAAGCCATTAGCTGTAGCAGCACAGGGGTAATGATAGCAGGTGTTAACTTGTGTGAGCTAATGTAAACGTTGCTCCTTTTGTAACTTAAAGTGTTAGCAGATGTTTATATAGTCTTCAAACACAGTTATAGCGAGTTATTTATCATGATTATTTAAAAAGTAAACATGCAATATGGAAGGAGTTTCACATTTACAATAATTTACACAAATAATCATATTAAAACATATTGTTTTGAACTACTGGAGAAGTTTATTGGAGGCTGTGTAGATTTAAAAAAAAAACTGTGCAGTATGCAGTTTTTTATTTTTATTTTTTTGTTTATTTTGTCTGAGGCAATAAAATAAAATAGCCATTTATTTTTATTTATTTATTTATATATCATCTTCCTACTTTCCTACTTTGAATACTGGTATTTGCCTAACACTCAAAATAGTTAATGCTAAATGGAAAACTGGAGTCACTGATCTGCCAGGACAGTTGGATGATATCAGTGGCCTTATGCTCATCACTTAATTTGTAAGTTGACAAATGGTCAAATCTCCCTGGTAAAACTTGGTGTGTTTCTTTAACAATTAGAGGGAGCTTACCTGGGTGTGTTAAAAAAGAATTCGTTTGAGTTGGAGTGAACATTCCGTGCTGTTTTTAAGCTTGTGTCCTTGGTCTGACATGCCAGTCTAATCCCCTGAGAGGGAGGGACATCTATCAGTTTCTGAGAAACCGCTCCTTTTCCAGATATAAGCCTGCTCATGTTGTTCATAATATTTTCCTTTATTAAAACTGAGTCAATCTGTTGTGCTGGAGTTGATCCATGCTCCAGTAATCGTTGACTCATAGACAAGTAATGGCTGTGTGCATGGCTCGGAGGGATTTGGTCTGTTGCTATTACTGTATTAACCTGATGAGTTAGGCTGCATTTTTCATTGGACAAGTTATCAAAGTAATCTCTTTGTTTTGGAGACAGGAGCTGCATATTCTAATACGCAGTGACATGACGGGATTTTTGCTTTCAGCTTAGGCCTATTACTTCCCTGCTTACCTGCTTAGCAGCTGTCTTTTTTAAGTCTCCTGTAAGTCTTTTAAATCAGCAGTGAGTCTTCTGTGAACGTCTCTTGGGGGTGACCCCGAAGGCTTTCCATCTTGTCTGGAGGGAAGCCTGTTTCTTCTATTTCCCCACCAGACGTCCTCCTCGTGGCCCTGATGGTGACACTGAGTGATTAAAATTTTACTTGGTGTAACATTTGGAGATTTTGGCACAAATCCCTGTGTGATCATTATTGGCTGTAGTGAGGTCAGTTGCTTTCATTTGCTGATGTCAGTCAGAAAATCGTTTTTCCAATGCATCTACAAAACAAATGCCAGATGACCATGGACACGTGAGTGAGTGAGTGTGTGAGTGTGTGTTTGTGTGTGTGTGTGTGCGCATTAGTGCGTGTGTGTTCAGTGTCATGTTGGAAAGTAAGTGTGTCTGCATGCAATTATTGATAAAAAAAAAAAAAAAAAAGTTAGGGGGTGATGAATATGCATGCCAGGGTCTGCTAATGGAGTCTAGCGATCCACGGAGTTATGTCACCGGGTGCGCATGGAGGAAAAGGAAAATGTAACAAACTGAATGATTCCTTTGAGTCTGGTCCCGAAAGTGAGACTTTTTTCTTGTTCAACAGTGAAGATGCCATGAATAGAAAAGACATGTCATCTTGATTCAGTAAATTAATGAAAATAGGCATTGCACGATGCTCTACATTGCTATAAAAACAGTGGTAATCCAGCCATGCCGTTTGTAGAGCATTATACCTTTCAGTACATGGTTTATAGTGTGGTTGGAAAATAAAGCCATCTTCTCTTCTCCTCTTCTATCACTTTCTCTTTGGTAGATAAGATATTGCTCCATATGACAGGTTTCCTGTGAGTTCCCTTTGGAGGAACCACAGACATGTGTTGGACGAACATGAAACAGCGGCCATGGCGTGTGACTATAAAGCTATAACCGGCACATCTCCACAGTTGGAAATCAGTTCAAATGCTGAGCCTTTGGAAAAAGGAATAACCCCGTATTCAATAGTTCTATTATATGAGTAATAAACAATGAGCGGCTATTCCCTTGAAGAAAAAGTTTGCCACATTATTATGTGTTTCTATTTTTAAACAACCATAATAACTCCCATATGGATCACAATAATTTTGCAACAGTGAAGGGGAGTGCCTTGAATAAATGATTGGGAAAAAGATGCTGGCTAGCCTTTAATTGCACAGTATTTTATTGACTCCTTCCATTTATTTTTCCGTGATTTTCAGTGCTGTGTTTTTGCTGACCGGCGACATGACCATGATGACAATGATAGGTTGTTCACAGCTATTGTGTCACATATGCCATCTCAGAGGAATGCCTCATTAAATAGACATGGCGCAGACGGAGAAGTAACCCAGACGCTGAAATGATAGCATAGCTGCCTTCGCACCGTGCGCCTGACAGTCTGTGGTGAACGATGACAGAAAGATTGAGTGATCACATTTGAGGAAGAGAAACTGAGGAAGGGAAGAGAGATGACAGAAAGATGGATGTGATCGGCTTGCAAACACTTAATGGTTGCTGTCAGGATGAAATGTGGCTCAGCGACTGCTGCGTTACTTACAGATGATGATATTCTGCATTTTGAGAAGTGTATAAGTTAAATGGGTTCAAATAATCCTACTTTCTTGATGATTGTATGCCTTAACCTTAATTCATAATTATAGCAGCTGCTTGCATGAACAGATTGTTTTTTTTTTCACATGACCCTGGTGCACAATTGCTGGAAGATGGGAAATGAGTACAATGGAAAATTTCCTTTCCTCCCCCTCACGGCCGTTTCATACTGATATTAAAACAGTTGACGTGTCTTGAACACATTAATGCTGTGCCTCAGTCAGAGGTGAAAGGAGAGATACTGAGTGTTGCTCAGATAGATTTTATAGGTGTTACCCAAGTGAATAAGGGGAGCTATTCAGTTATTCTTGCTATTACTTGAATCATTCATCGCATTTTCAGGCTCCTTTTTGCTCATAGTAACAAAAGTAGCATCCAGTGTGGGTGGTAAAAGGCCGCAGTATGTTTTACTTGAAAAGACAAATTACTAAAGTGGTCACCATTAATATGACTAAATTTTCAGAGGCCAGAGTGAAAAAGAGTCGGGGGAGTGAGAGGAAGTGAAAAATGATTCTATTAAAAGTAAAAGTACACACTTTCACAGATGTGAAACAACAATACGGGCCAGTTTGAAGGTTCAGGTTAGAAGGTTCAGGAAATGCGGTTCTCTTTGTGCTGAGTGAGCACTGCGTCAGCTCATGGTTTTCCATGTTGGTAAAGGAGTAAGGGCTGCACAGGCCACCCTTACTGAAGGTTTTCCATAGTGGTGAGTCCTCAGACATGCACCACATCCAAAGAGGCTGCTCTGTGTTTATGGAGACGATGAAGCATCGCCTTCTGTTTTACTGTAAGTGTTGTTCAGGTTAATACAAAAACCAGACTGCATTTACATTCAAGCAGGCAATCCACTAATGTCTGAATTATGATTGACTCAGGGGCTTTGCATGTAGTTGTTCTTTGCTGCTTCACAATGTAATTGCTGTTGTAAAAATGTAAAAAAGAACATTGAATAGTAATTGCTTAGCGTTGTCCTCTGAGGGGAGGCAGAAGGATTTGGTTCAGCGCGTGTTTTACTGTCCCATCCATCTCTTTCGAAAACACAGCTGACAAAAGTGACAGTCCTGGAGATGGATGTCTTCCTTTGTCCCACCCAAAGCCTCTTTGTCTTCGGGAGGAAAGCCTCTTAGCTGTTGAACTGTGGGCCAGTTTTAGCAGCCAGTGTTTGTCAGTTAAATATAGGACCGGTGTCTTGGCCACTATCACTTAAAAGCATCCATCATCACTTTGGCAGCATGTCAAGTTGAGTTTTACTCCAAGGAAGGGCTTTTAAATACACTGACTACAGCACTGGTCGCATATTGCTGCCTCTTTGATCAGTCCATCTTTGATATGTCAAAATTCAAGGTCAGAGCCGGGCCATGGTCAAATAGAATTTCCAGATAAATTTCGGATACCGTGCTGTAAGAGGCCACTCGCTAAAATTCATACTAGATTGACTTCAAATACCCTCTACACTTTCTTTAACCCAGGGAATATTAATGGGGCTCAGTTCGTTGCAGCATAAATTCATTCTTACTACATTTTCCAGCTGTCTTTGGAAATCTCATTGACACACAGTAAAATAAAGGTGGTTTCTGCTGTGAGCCAGAGGGACTACTGCATGCCTGAGGTTTTACAATCCTGTCACATTTTATTTGTCATTCCCTGTTGCACTGACTCTGTCTGTGGTTGGTACATGATCTATCACAGGCCTTGTCACTCCTCTCGTATGGACCAACGTAACCCACGAGGCAGAGAGAGGGTACAACCTCTCAAGTCTCTAGTCCTAATCTCCACAGTTCCCATGGAGCCTTGGTTTTATATTACAAGACCTCATGGCAAACAGTGCCTAATGCAACCACAAGAATGCATTAATTTGAGTAGATACTGCAAATATTGTTGGTCGGTTAATTATGTTTAGGCTCAGTTCTTATATAATAGAGGAAGATGAAGTGCTCAGAGGGAGAAGAATAAGATTTGAATTCATATGGTTTCAAATCTAGGTCTCATTTTAGCTACTTTGGAGAATTGATTGTGCCTGTAACTATATCAAATAATACCACACGACACATTAAAACAAAGACACAAGCTGTACATATTTTATTGCAACTTAATAGTGGCACATAACAGGTTTTGTTACATTATATTACAAATATCTTTTATGTACAGACGCAATATGTTGGATCTATTGACATCAACAAACCACTAAATTTATACAGTAAATACACTGCTTGATTCATTCAAGCAAACAGATACCTGTTCAAGCAATTGAAGATCTCAATATACCTGCTGAGAACTTGACTTTGAAGAGTGCTCTCCCTCAAAGGCTGATTTCTATTCTTGGATGTATTGAATGTCAAAGAAACAGGCTGCTTATACAGTCAGGTATTGCTATTGACAGTAAGGAGTTATTATTGCAAAAATAATATGTGCTTTGTGCCCGATAAGAGAAAATGGCAATGCTTTTTCTGCTGTATGCTCGTGTAATGGACAAGACTGGCCAGAATATCAACCCTGTATCACAAGTCAATAAACGCTGTCATTGTTCCTATAAATTACACACCTGAAGGATTTATTTTAAATGAAATTAAAAGGCAGTCACTGGATACAGTTTCCTGTGTCGTCCTCTTTTGCATGTTATTGCATTATACAACATCACATACATACTAAATATATACTGTAGGATTTCTATCTCAAAGCTACTCGGCTACTATAATCTGCCCTCTTCATATCAAATGTTTTTTTTTTCTCTCTCTCACACAGATCGAAGGAAAGCACTGTCGATATCCAGTCAAAAAAGCAGGGTATTGTTTGATCAAAGACAGTGTATTTGTAACTCCTGAGCCATAAGCACGTCCCCATACTGAGTCTAATGTAAAGGGGGTAATAATAAAGACAACTGGATGGCAGTGCACGTGTTCTTTGGGTTGTCAGGAGGTACCAGAGTAGAGTTCACCAACAGTACAGCCTGATGCTTCGATATTGCACTTTCAACATCATCTTCCTCTTTGTCATCTGGCTTGTATGGCGCCACTGGAAGTGTAAGAGGTGTTTGAGCAGTGAGAGATACAGTACGTGTTCTTTGGATGCTTTAGTGGAAGGTGTTTGGGTTTGGACGGATCATCATGACCACTTTCTTTAGAGAGTAGGCGCCTCCTCTGAACTCAGCCCAGTAAACTCCGTCCTGGTAGCGGCTGCGGTAGTGTCCTCCTCTGTACCAAACGCCGTTCAAATTGGAGTGAGCGCAGGAGTTGTACCACCAGCCTCCTTTCTGATAATGGGCACAGTTACCTGGAAAGATGTGAAAATTAAGACATGCTTGCACACACACGTAAACATGCATTGTACAGTGGACTTATTTGATCATTCATACCTGTATACACATCATGGTCTCTGTCCAGCGTCGTGAACTGTTTGCCGTTGTGCCAGGTGAGGGAGTCTCCGGCGTTGCCGTGGTACCGGCCCACCCTCAGCTTATAGAAGTCAGCCTCAGGCTCCAGTCTGAAGCTGGCGTACTCTGCAAACACCTTCCTGCCAGACCAGTCCTCCAGTGTGACCAGCAGTTTGTAGTTTCCTTGGTTTGTCAGCCAGTAGATATTTTCCAGACCCAGCCAGTACTCACCATCGATATTGCCAAAGCCTTGCTGTGAAGTGCAGAGAGAAGACAACATTATCAGCACGATTAGGAAATCCTTTCTGAATGCTCTTTGAACAGCTTTGAGCAGTTACTTTGGACGTCTGGGGGATGATTCAGGGTCGTCGCTTCATGCTCTGAAGGTAATTATAGGTTTAGCTTTTCTGGGGTGTTGTTTATTATCAAGGAACATTATAATAAATGGACCATGAGTCAGGTTTATAGCTAGCATTGGGGGTCCAGATTTCCACTATTATTCAGTGGAAAACACAGTAGTCTCGTGTGTGTGTGTGTGTGTGTGGGAGGGTACTGGAAATACTTGAGCTCCTTGCCCTAGCTCTGGTCGCAGCTCTGGTTGGCATGTAGCATCCACTACCTTCCACATGCTTTGAATCATAGGAAGAACTTTTCTGATGAGTGTACTACTCATGTAATTTCAGATCTCACGAGGTTTAAGGTTTATCGTAAAAGTCTTGGAAAGATCCTTTGTGTTGACTTTGGCCAGGATTTAATCAGGCAAATTGTTGGCCCACAATCAAATGTTCACCATTGAACCGCTTCACCCTGTTCAAGCGGTCTCACTTTCAAAAGATGAAGTAAGTGTGTTCCCCTCCGGTAAAACTTTTCCTTCGCTCTTTCATGTTCTTCACAGACCTGCTTATTTAGTTACAACAAGAATTCATTTTGATGCCATTTACATGAACATCTGGAATTCTGAAACAACCAACTATTACGAAATTTATTGTGTTTTTTTTTTTTTATTATTATGTGTCTTGTGTGCGAACTAATTTTACCCAACCGATGCTGCTGGGTTTAATGAGTCATGAGGCAGTAACTGTTGGAGCAGAGTCTTGCAAGGACTGTATTGGACACTTTGAAACCTTAACAATTACCTATTCATTATTCATTCGCATCTGGTTAGTGTCAAAAGCAGCATACATAAGCCACCTGTGCCCCTTAAAACTATGAGGTCCTTGATGTGGTGTGAGGTTCACACACCTTATATGTCTCCCAGTTCCTGAAAAAGTTGACAGAACCGTCCAACCTCCTCTGGATCACAGTCCAGCCGCCTGGGTCGTGTCTCTGGTCACACCACACCTGCATAAGTCGGTTGGCGTTCTCCGGCTTAACCAGGTACATGCCACTGTTCGTGTGGCCGTCTTCCAGAGCCTGCAGACAATCCTTCCATGGACCTACGAGGTAGACGCAGACATGAGACAAAAAGCAGTGCGAAATGTGAAATCCATGAATTCTTGTCACACCATTCAGTTTTACACAATCTCTCGGGAGTTAAGAAAGTGCAATAGAGTAAAAAAAAAAGAGTTTTTATACTCGGCTGTAGGGAATCCCATATTTCATCAGGAGCAGCTCTCAGTTTAAGACTAGAATTGACTTTGGCTGCTGGTCTCACAAGGGAAATGGCTACAGGCTACAGAGCCAAAAGAAACACTGGCGTGAGGGCAAAGGGAATCCTGACTACTCCATGATGAAACAGTAGCAAAACTTTAGATCATCGGGTGATGTTTCTTCAGTGAAGGATCATTGTTTTACTTGTTTAACTGGGTTTATTTTATATGTACTCACACATCAAAGGATTTTTCCGGGGGAGCAGTTTTGATCGCAGCAATCCCTTGAAAAGGTCATAGGCATGTTAAGCCCACTTGAATTCAAATTTCATTATCAGTGGGTCTGTGCTTATCTAGCCTTTACATCACTGCCCTGAAGAGAGGGTTTCCGGGACTTAATTAATTTAAGAAAATACCTTGTAAATCCCTACATTACATTGCATTCCTTCGACAGGAAGTTTGTTGGAGTGTTTTCCAAAATTACAAAAGCTGTGCAAAGTAACATAATGGTCATGTTGTGAAGGCAAATGGAGATGGAATGGTAGTCCATGCTTAAAATGAGACCTTAATGTAAACAGCAACAGCTAATCTAAGAAGAATTGCTACACCATTATGTAGCAATAGATGTATTGTTGACTTCAGTGTATGCTAGATTCTGCAAAGACTCAAAAGTGTGTGTGTGTGTGTGTGTGTATTCTATGCAAATCAGTTGGTAGAAGAGAAAACTAATTGGCACATTGCCTCTATACCATTACTTTTATAAGCTCAAATTTTCCAACTCAGTAGTATGGAAAACACTCTCATGGGGCTTTGATTCGCTGTGAAAGCATTTAACTTTTCACACACGTTCGGTTTGCCAATTGGCCCGCTTTACAAAGAGCTCAAACACAATGGACACAAATTAAAGAAAGATACATAAGAGGTCACGTAGAAAAGTAGAAGTAAAGTGGGCGCTGGAGTGGGTGCATCAAGAGTATAGAAGTGTGAGAAAAAGAGAGAGGGCTCAACTATTACGTAAGATAAATGCTAACAGACAAATTAAACATTTCAAAGGTTCATGTAGCGTGAGTAGCCAGTAGTTCTTCAGTTAGCTCTTGAAAATTAAGACTGTAACAAGGGTATTTTTAAAATCCCCACTCTCCGCCATCCATTCACTCTAAAGAATGTCTGTGCTGAGCAGATACAAGCCAGAGAGCTGCCCTACCCTGCCCGGCTCTGTTCTGCCTGATAAAGTTTGCCGTTTTGGTGGAACATATGACTGATTCTTGCCTGGTGCAACTGGAACAAATGACATCACTGACTCTTGGTATCTCGATCTGTTCAAACTCTGCCCCCTCCCCCTTTTTTTTCTTCCTCCTCTCCTTATACTCTATACTCCATCCCTCTGTGTGTGTGTCTCTCTCTCTCTCCTGCTCATCCTACCAGGTCTTCCTCTTTCTCCCTACATTCCCGCATTGTGTAGAGCTCTCTGTTCGTGTTAAGCGTTTGTGTAACTTTTGGGGTGTAAGTTGCGCAGCCGTGGGCAGGAAATTACTTGCCTCCTTTCAAACATTCCATACAAAGGCTACTGTTCACATGCAGCCCAGTGAAAATGGCAAGCAGTAGCACAAAATGCCAATGGAAAAAGCTTCTAGTAGAGATCTGTTTGGTCTATTTTTTCCTCCAATTTAAAGCTGAAGTAGAGCCTTCTAAAGAAAAGGGGCCTGCAAATAGTGAAAAGACAATTCACCGCAACTAATAAGTTGAAAACACCCTTCACATCGATTTTAAAGCTTTATCATCTAGTAACATGTGTTTAAGCTTCCAGCAGGCTTGGATCCAACAATCCATTTAGGAGCATGCATTTACCCTTTTTACTATGCTTTGTGTTGTTGTGTGGGTTGTATCAAAGCAATTAGATGATATGCATCTCAAAGGCCTCTAGACAACGGCATTTCTGTTCTCACTGGGAGCCCTTTCTGCAAGGAATGTGTGGGACTTATTATTTAAACTGACTATGGCTTGAAGAATGAGTCGTCGGTGTTGTCTTGTGATTAATAATTAAGAGGATGCATATAGAGCTGCACTCTCAGGCCCGAGCTCAGACAAAGTCCTATTGTTTGTGCCTGCTGCTCGTGGTGCTGGCTGGTCTGTTTGGTGAGATTATATCAGAGATGATCAGCCTTGCTATTTCAAGATAGGTAGAATTTACAAATTTTCTTGTTTGACAAAAAAAAAGTTCTTTTCATGTCGGACTTCAAAAGACTCACCAGAGGGCTTGTTAGTGGTGGAAGGGCTGTGTGTACCGCTGGGCATGGTGGGAAGGACATGCGGCAGAGACTTTTGGTCACTTTGGATCTCGTTGGTAATCTGGTTGTTTATGCGTGGAAGGGTCGGGGGCTGGTAGGGCTT
>OMLF01011205.1:0-41628 GCA_900302615.1 Holocentrus rufus
AGTGGTTTGACGCTCCCGGCTTTGAATTTTGGTAACTGGTTGCTGATGATCTCCGCCAGCATCTCCGGGAACTCCACACTCAGGGATTTATTCACAAAGGTGTAGAAGCAGAAGTTGAGCAGTCCACCGACCATCTGGGGGTAAACAGAGAGGGAGGATATGAGTGGTTAGGTGTACGCGCACATGAATAATCCCATCTTGTCAAGTTTACACATGACACAGGATACAAAAATAGTATATACCCATCTAACTGACCCTGACCTGATCCAGGCAATAAATACTCAGCAAATACAAAAAAGGCCTTCCTCTCTTACATCATTTTTCATCATCACAATGATTTCATGACCCTCAGTCGCTTTCAAAACTTTTCCTAAAACAGTTATGTTTTAGGAAACACATCTAATAAAGTTATGTATCTCACCAATCACATTAAGTCTCACATGCTGAAAACATTAAACCAAAAATGATTCAGGCAGAGGGAAGAGGTGTAACTCGGGTCAAAGTGAATGAGAGGCCAAGTTATCTGCACACAGTAGAGCTCATGTGTAGCTCACTGTGGACTTTTTATAAATCTAATAGCAGTGATGTCATATAAATTCTCTGCATTGTTATAAGGAAAAGCAAATACATCCATTTCACACGGCATAGACACTTTTGCACCAAAGCATTAAGCTGTTAAAAACCATAGACCTACATCATCTAATTGCACCCAGAGCACCTTAAAAATTGTAATTTTTATTTTATGTTTTTTTAGAGAATGAATGAATTCAACAGGCTGCAGCGCTGCTGATTTCAGACATATTTTAATTATGCTGCTCAAACAAAGAAGCCTCATGCACGGTAGAAGAAGACAAACACATCCAAGCCAACTGGCACCAATGCTCATTTTCCCCAGAAATAATGACATCACACATGTCTGAGGTTAATCAGGGCACAGGATAGGTGGTGCCAACTGGCTCATAAGTCAACCTCAATTTTACCAGGTAAACCAATGATTTACTTGCAAGGCCTGTCTGAAGTAACTGGAGTCACTGAACTGTTTCAGGAAGAGTTTTTAGAATAACAGGTTATAAAATCACCGGAGGGGAGTTTTAACACACCTAAATTTCTGTTGCAACTTCTGATTTATTTGGTCACGTAAACTCAAAGGTTGAGTTGGTTCTTGAAATGTGTGCATGGGTAAAAAATGTCACGGAGCAAGTTCAGCGGATCTTGTAGCCGCATGGTTTTTTATAGCAACTGTAATAATAGTAGAGACAGTGCATGATGACTGTTCTGTTTTAAGATAACACTGACCGGTACATGTCAATCTTTGGAAGCTGGATCTCTCTTTATCACATCTTTCTCTGTAAACTAATCAATCCATGTTTAGCAAATGTGTCTTTGAATCACGTAAAGGATTAAAACCAAACCAATAATTCACAGGATCAAGAGTGTTATGAGTGAAGATTCATTTCAAACGCTGCAGAGAGCAGGTAGTCAGTAACCACTGGCTGAAATAATACTCATGTCATAGGATGCGGACTCTAAAGCACCTCATGCATGGAGTCTAGGAGCTTGGTGAGCTGGTAGAAACGCTGCCAGTTCTGGCTGGAGTTCTCCTCCCTCTTCACGATGGCCTTCCCCAGCTCCTTGATGTAGGACATCCGAATCTCATCGAACACTGCCTGGCTCTTCAAGCCGTCCTTTGGCACTGCAAGAGGGAGCAAGGGGAGAGGAATTCAGTGCATCGTGCTAATGAAGTGTTGTTACTGCAACTACCTCTAATTAGCATGTGACTTTCAGTTTGAACCCCAAGGAAGGAGCATTTTTACATTTTAATTTATTTTCTAAGTACTTGCGGTCAAGAAAAAAAACCTTATGAACATGTATCAGGTCACAGTGCACTCCTAGTAGCATCAAGTAAGATGCTCAGATGGGGGAGCACCCGCACAAAACAGCAGCACACCCCGAGGAAATCGCAGTGAAATGTCATGTGCGTTTATAATTGCTGCTGCGCTGGCTCTAAATAAATTTTATATCAACTTGAGCATAATTTTGTCCCCGTGTGTGCTTTCCCATTGAGTGTCTTGCACTCGGCAACATTTTAAAAGACCAAAGCTAATTTAAATGGGGAACAACAAACAAAAAAACAACCCTCAAGAGAGTTTCCATCAGCGACGGGCTGAACCCATCAGTGATCCCAGATGTATTTCTCCACTTTCCCCGAACCTTAACTGAAGCTTTTTTTTTCACTGAGCACAATAAATATGCAGGAATCTGTCTTGGTGATACTGATGCAAAAACATACTGACAATTCGCTGGCAGTCATTTCATATTGACATTCATGAACTCACATTCGGTGTGAGAGGACAGTGCAATGCATAAACAGACTGAGCATCCCACCACAACTCAAAGCGTGCAGTAGGTTGCAGCCAAAGGTTAAAGTCCTGCAGTGCACTGTAGTGACTTGCAGGGAATCATTTCTGAATGCTGTGGAGGATGAAATAACTCCTCAAGACAAAGTTGTGCGGTTTACAAAGACTTGTGTGCTCATCAATAAGCAGTGGAATCTGTGCAAATAACATTTAATAACAAAATGCCAGGCGTATGTGCAGACATTGTTTTTGCATTAGCCTTTATTTAGCCAATTAAGAGCTAATTTTTATTTATGGTAATGACCTGGCAGTTAACGAGCTGGAAAAGTAATGTAATGTGTTATGAGGCCCTGTACATATGTCAGCATTAACTTCCAGCTCTCCCATTTGGTCAGTATTGGTTGGGAGTAATGGGTTTTGTAATGATCGCTTTAACACAGCGGAAATCAACGGTCGGTGGTGAAAGAGGGAGCGGCGAGGGACCAACCTGTGCTGAGTAGCAGCAAGACCTTCATGCACAGATACTCGTCGTGGGAAACCTGCAGCCTGACGAACTCGCTGGAAATCTTCAGCATTTGTTCACACTGGTCGGCCATGTAGGGCAGCTTCATCCGTTCCCTGAAGGAGGCAGGAAGAGAATAGGGTCCTCTTACTCAACACATACACAGGGCTACTTCACATTTTTACTTCTTTAAATTCCGTTGTGTTGATATTTGTTTCAGTAGCTGTCTGTGCTCTCTTAATCTGGAAAAACAATTTTCTCAGATCCAATTTTGACCATTCTTCTGAAAATGAGCTAAATAAATTTAAAAGGTGAGATTGCCGAGGTGAAAACATTCGAGTTTTACAAGCCTTGACTAACATTTCAATGAGCAGCAGAGACTACACAGTCCTGATTATTCTTTCATTTTTTGCTTTCAGGTGATTGCATATCAGCCCAGTGTTTAAATAAAATATTTGAAATTGATTAATAATATATTATTTTTGGAATTGGAAATGATGAGAGAGAACATGTAAGTTGAAATTTGTTTCATAAATCAATAAATTTATGTCTAACAAATTCCTTAATGTGAGTCAAAGTTGGAAAATAAAATATTATATCCATAGTCAAATCAAAAATATGATCCACATATCAGAAGAAGATCCATGGCTACTACTCATCAATAACGATGATCTCAAACTTCATCTGAAAGCTGCTATATATAAAATAACTCAACCAACACAATCAGGATGAGAGGGTTTCTCCAGCAGTCTGTCGACTGTGAGCGCTGCACCTCAGCCAACTCAAGGCATCCTATAATTTAACAGCTGAATTATTCCTACAATTCTCACTGAGCCTGTTGGTTGTTCAGCTTCCCTCTAAAGAGTAATTTAAGCATGCTGCTGACTCAGTAATGCTGCCATATGACAAAGAGCCTCAGCAGACAGACAAAACAGCAAGCACATCATCAGTTATTAATCATTATCAAACTGATAACGTTCTGTGATAATGTAAAAAAAAAAAATGCTATTGTAGCCCGAAGCATAGAAACCCTGCTCCCCACTCACTACATCGTCTCACTGTTTACTAAAAGAGTCGTGAAGTCTATAAGAAGGATGAAACACTGATTGGTGACGACAGCTGACAGACACGGTTTGATTCTCGGGAGATAAGATGGAGAGAAACGCTGTTAAAGGGGTACAGGCCTGCACGGATATACAGGAATAACAAGATGTGTGGATATACAAACTAGAAGGACAAATCTCAGATAATTCATGGCAGTTAACAAGCATTACTTGATTCTTGGGAGATAGGATGGAGAGAAAGATTGCTTTTGGCATGCCTCATAGCTGTGTATTGCAATTTTCACCATTAAGAATTGCAAAACGCTGCACACTGGCAATACTGACACGTGTTACTTCCCTAGGAAGATCTGCTGCAGATGAAAATAATCAGAGCTATCATGCAATAATCATATTATTATTCCTGTGCAGCCCTACAAAGACAAACAAAAAAACACGGTCAGAAAGAGAGGGGGATGGACAATACATACTCATTGATGACGAGGTCTGGAGCAAAGCAAAGCATGTTGCCATTGCACTGCTGGTAGGACCTCCAGCCCAGGCCAAAAGACATGAGGAAGAGCCAGGAGCACTGCAGCAGGGTCATCTGGTCGTCCAGGTGCAGGTTCCTGAAACCTGAAGGAGGACATGAATCAGACAATTGAGAACTAATACTGAACTGAGCTGAACGAATACTTGTAACACAGTGATGATACAGTAAGTTAACAACTTGCATGTACACTAAAATTAACCTGCAGATAACAAGTAAATGCTACACTCGTCTAAGCAAAACCTAGATAACACACCAAGATTTCCCCTCATTCTTTCAGTTTATTTGGCCGTGCGAACACCACAGCAAAATTCTGCTTAGTTTTCCAAATGTACCATGTGTCGAAGTCACAGAGGGAGCTGACCCAGATGTAGTGGTGCTGTGTTTGTTTGCACAACGAAATTGAGGCGTCTCTCGCCGTGTTTTGTGCGGTGTGAGCACATGACGCCGTCCTCTGCTCCCTGCCATCACTCACAGCTCGAGTATGCTTCGCGTGGAAATGGAAGTGGTCAAAATGATGTAACTGCGGCCAAAACAACTGCAACAACTGCAAGCACCGACCTCGTTGGGGAGTTGCGTGTGGGATCGCGCACCACTTGAATTATAAAAACTACATGAACCAGCATGAGGAGGAACCAGAACCGCTTGCCAGTTCCAGGGGTGTTTTTTTTTTCTTTTCTTTTTTTCCTGTTGGAGGATGTTGAAAATGCTTCTGAAACACTTTTCAAGAACCAGTGGTTGGACAAATACCGCATACATCAGCGTGTTCTGCAAATATATCAATGAAATTTGGAAAAACGTGTGCAAGATATTTAATCTCAATGTGTCACATCCTCTATGTAAACTAACCTAGCTATCAAATAAATCCATGCACGATTTGCGTTACTTTGCTTTTTGTCAACGTATTACAATACACAGTGACTCAGGCGGTCTCCTACCTGGCAGAGCCTTGGCCCACTTGACAGCAGAGATAACCTGTCGCCCGCCCAGCCGGTTGAGAGTGGTCATGAGGCGGGTGGAGGTGTCGGGCAGGGTGCTGTCGTAGCCGGCGTAGATCGTGTCCGGCTCGATGGCCTTCAGGAGGGACAGCATTGTGGGGACGAGCTGGGGCATGGACTTGGGGACCAGGGAGCGCGCTTCGGCCGGCGGGGGCGGAGCCAGCTCGGCCTGGCTGTTCTGCTGGATGCCCTTTAAGCGGTTCAGCTTCTTGGTTTTACGCGCTGGCGTTGAGAGAGACAGGAGACAAGAACAAAACACGTAAGACATGGCGAATGAGAGAAGGCGAATGCTTGGCGTTACACTCGTGGTTAATTTGTACCTTCCAGGTTCATCCCTGCCATCAGACATTTGCGGAAGCGGCAGGCCGGGCAGTTCTTTCTTCTGATCTTGTCTATGATGCAATCGTTCCTCCCTGCACACAGGTAATTATGTTGCCCTGCAGGAAACACAGGAGGAAGATTAGTCCGTTATTTTCATTCTTTTATAACCAAAACAACTCCAGATCGTGACACGGGGTAATGAAGAATGGATCTACTGCAGGCCATTACTGTATCGGTGAAAGCGTGATGATGTGCGGTATCTTTGTACCTTCCACTGCTCTCTTGAAGAAGACCTTGCAACTGCCGCAGGTGAGCACGCCGTAGTGGCAGCCCGAGGCCTCGTCAGAGCACACCAGGCAGATTTTATGAGTGGTCCCGCTGGCCTTTCCCTGGGCCGAGGACGATGCGGCGCCTCCGTCCTGTCTGGAGGTAGAACTGGGGGGGGACGACAAGAGGTAAGGAAGAGAAATGTCACACGCTGCAACCACAAAGACAACGAAGACCACAAACAACAATAAATACGACAATCCTGATTCAATTTTCATTTGAAAGAACCGTGTCAGGAGGATGATAATCACAAATTTCACAAAACAGTTGCACAGAGTTTTTTTTTTGTCCTTAACTGTTAATCTGGGGGTATTTAACACATAATTCTGCGAGGCTGCTCCATTAGAGTGTAAATCAGAAGCAGCTGTTTGCAGTTGGAAAGAGCTATGGATAGTTTAGCCCTTCTCCAGAGAGCATCCTCGCAGTTTTGAAAGCTTGACTTTAGTTCACATATTAACAGCTTTGCACTGACACCTATTGAATAAATTAGCATGAGAATACTTTCATCAGAGTCAAGATGTTCCTTGAGGTATTTGCAGTTTCTAAAGTGAGACTTAGTCCCAATGTCAGAAGAGACACAGAGTCCCATTGTCCCTCTAAACTATCTGGGGACCTGCACTCAAATCATAATGCCAGTGGTTGTCATAAAACTGCACTATTCTTTTGATTTAACCACTAATGTTCCCAGAGGCGGTCATTAGTGGTTTGAGATGCACTTCCTCTAAACGACCACTAGAGGACACCTGGCTTTGCTGCATCCATGCGCCAGAGGTCCCCACCCCCTTTTCTAACCCAGTGGCCACAGCAACAACAACGCCCACACTGAGAGGATACTGAGTCTGAGCGGCGCAACAACCGTGTCTGTCCACCATGTGTCAACTTGTTTGCCACCACAACAACAACAACAACAACAAACACAGCTTTCGTTTCATAAAAGCTGTGGCGAACCGTCACGGCCATCCAAGCACTAATACAGTTATGCAAATTGGGCCAGGGGAGCCAAGTTCACCGCTCGTTATATAAGATCAGGTTATTAGCATGAAAGCAGGCTAGGTCCCAGCATTCAGTGGGCGTAGCTGGATGGGAAAACCTGACGGAAACATCAAAGCGCGGAGTCCAGAAGCACTTAGCAGCCGGATAAAAACCCCATCACAGTTCTCTGAGGAGTCTGTCTGGCCATGACAGGGCTGAGAGCTTTCTGCGTACCACTGACACTGTAGTGCTGTCAATAAAGATGTCAGGTCTGTGCCCATTTCCCTCCTGGCACTCCAATATAACTGCATTCTACTAGTTTGCAAACTTCCTGAGCCTCGGGCGGTCTTTGGGTGCACGCTGCCTTATTTGATGCATCTAAAATCGGACGCTGGAGTGTTTACCCCCTTATTTTGGTTGAGGTGAGGACACCACGAAATGGGGTGTTCACTAAACTGCTCCCTCCTGGTCTGCCTGAGAGACCAGGACTCCCAGCAAACTCTGGAGTGGATTGGAGCTGATAATGCAAGGGGAATGAAAGCAGGAATCAGCCAGAAAATGAGCATACTGAGGCCTAAATCATAAAAAACTGATTTTTGATGACTTTTGCTGGTCAGAAGACCAGCACTTTATAACTACAGTTTGATGGATACAGCCAAATAGTATAGTTTAAAACAAACACAAGCAGAAAGAACATTATTTACAGCCAAAAAGACATTAAAGAATTAGAAATGGCTGACATCAAACTACTTTGGCTAAATGACTTTATTCATTTTCCTACTGCAGGGACAGGAAAAATTACAACAAATGAACATTTCACATATGACTACAACTAATCCAAACGCACTGTAGGTGATAAGCTGGCAATATTTAGTTGCCAAGTCATGAACAGAAATGTACAGTCACACAATATGATGCAATAAAAAAAAGTGCTGCTGAAAAATGTACCCCATATCACAAGTTTTTATGTCCACTACTTGATAACACTGGATGAGGCCAAACTGAATATCAGCTTCATACTGATCAAGGCCCTGCAGCAGGGCCTTGACCTCCTTCCCTATGCTTCTAATTCTGCCACGCTAAAGGAGAAAAAATACAGATATAATTCATATTAGCTTTGTTTCATTTACATGTTGACAATATCACACTTTGAATCCACATGAAAGTGAAATGCAACATCAGTGCATCTCTGCTGCCATCTAAACTACAGAATATCTTTTGACTATATCAATCATTCTGTCTCCGGATGCAGTGATGAGCCCTCGACATGTGCGATAGCGTGCACTGTTCACTAACAAGCACCAGATTGAGCCATAGCTTGACGGGCATTAGTGTGAGATCATTTGCCCATTTACTCAACCAGCGCGTCTGAAGGCCTGCCATTTGGCACACAAAGGACAGTGCCCTGGTGAGTACAAATAACAGCAGCTGGGGTTAAGGGGTTATAAATATATTTTATATACAAGGTCTGTGCGACCACTATGACGTAATGGGCATGCCATCTGCTTGATCACATGATCGATGTCAGGAGGTATTTACATTCCCGCGCTGTGAGAGATTTATAGGGTTTCCTTCACGCGCAGCGAAGAGGCTCATCTAAAGGGGACACACACACGTTCACACACAGAGACAAAAGCCCTTCAAGCCCCCAAGTGAAGGCGTGGTCACCAGTAGGGTGGGTGTGGTAGGCCTATGTGTCCAGAGTGTGATGTCACAGGGTGGGGGGTTGACCAGTTTGCCCTTCACTGGTCCACTGGGATCAAGGCTAAAGGTGTCAGCAGGACAGCTTTACTATGAAAAGGCTTTAGGGTCCTGGGTTTAATCCAATTACTGCAGTGTTGCGCTTGTTCAGCCACTATACGTCCAACAACAAATCAGGCCTGGAGCGAACGCGCTGCATAACCCGCTTCTCACAGCTCTCGTTTATTTGATTGATCTACACGGTTTGCAAGTAAAAGAATTGGTCGCATTTGCAGGAATTGCTCTTAACTCATTTTAGAGCTCACCCGATGACATCCAGTACCCCCCTTCTTATCGCTTGTCACACAACAAGCCAAAAATCTGTTATTGTGGATTGTCAGAGGCACATCAATCAGAGTTGCATGACAATGTGGGGAGACCGAATTTCCTCTTTCTGAAACCATATGCCGAGCCGAGCGGCTGTCGTCTACAGGAAGCTCTCGCATTCCCTCCGAGTTTACTATCGGTCAAAGCTCAGCTCAGAGCGCAGAGGCACGGGGGCTCGCAGACGGGCCTCGCCTTGCAACAGGAGGGGGGCAGAGAAAGTTAACCGCTTGGGTCATTAGAGCTGTGATCAATCAGCCTGGGTTTAAACGAGGCAAGCAACTTCGTGCACTTACAATAATGCCCGTGGCCCAGTGCCCTGCTTCACAATTCATAATCCCGTTACCCGGGAGTGTCAGAACTACTTTGGCAGGTTCCTGCGCTCTGCACTGAAGCGTCTTTGTCAGCTCACACAAGCCGCAATTGGAGCAACGTCACCACACTGCCCAGTCATATTTTTTGACACAATATGGAATGTGTTGGTCGCTGTGTGTTTGTTCCGCTTAAAAGCCTGCATCATCCTACTTGACCTACTTCTGGCCAAGTCGGTGCAACTGGGAGTCACTTCAGACAGAGAGACAGAAACAAGAATCTTGTTCCTGGTCGTCTATGTCCAATGTGTTGGGTGTGGTAAAGCCGTGCTCCTAAAAAAAACAACCAAAAAAAAAAACCCCGAGCGGAGACAGAGGGTCAACATGGAAAGCTGGTTGGACGCTGCCGCAAATGCTTAAAACCTGATAGGCTGTGTTGTTGTAATGATTATCACTGTTACTGATGTGGATCGGCATTACACGAACAGGCTCATCACCTCTTATCTTTAACCACCACTCTCCGAGCGTGAAAAAGAGAGCAGAGGAGGTGCAGAAGGAAGTGCTCCTTCCCCGAGGTAAGAGCCACCAAAATAGAAAGGGGAACTGGTCCGCTCGCTCTGAATCATTCTCACACGCAGAACAACAACACGGCTCGCTCTGATGAGGGAGCAGAGAGACTGGGTTTGTTCAGCTGAGACTTGGGCTGGACCAAGTCTAAGAGAGAGAAGAAAAAAAAACAGACAACACATTCTGTTTCTATTCCCCTCTAATAACCAGGCTCATAAAAATACCAATTCTCATCTCATTAAGTAGCAAAGTACTACCTCTTTTCGAGGCTTTTCGTGCAGCATGTGTACTAAAACAAATACAGTGGAACTGCTGCCCGAAGCAGTTTAGTTTTCTACTAAAAGTGGAAATTTCTACGGCCATTAATTTGGTTTGTAATGCATTAATGAGAAACCCTCACATGTAGTACCTTTACATAATGCCTCCCTCTGTGTTACAAACACAGACTTTTCATTCCTCTGCCAATACGGGCCTCGATACTCACTGTCTGCAAAGAGCCACCGCCTCCTCCTCCTCCATGCTTTGCTGGCAAACTCATTTCATTGACAGTGAAGTTCTGTAGCCAGGAGCAGAAGCTACTGCTTGGCTTCAAACATCAGAGGGTAACACTTAACCTAACCCATGGCTTAGCACAGGAAAAATAACCCCAAGCATCTGGGTTTGAAGTTTCCATAAGAAGAGTGTGGAAGCGCCTTCATAGGTTCTAATATGAACTGGGGGCTTGTCGCTACTGTGTGCATCGCCGTAATGCCTTCAGCTGGATTGCATACCGCTGGATGTGGGAGGACCCCACTCCTAAAGTTTGAATTCGCTGACTCAACAATTGCACAGTGCCAAAACTAAGGAAGAAGAAGGGAGGGGGGGGAGCAATAGTATAGGCTTGGCTATATCCTCTCAGCCTCCAACTGGGGAATTTCTATAACCCTTTTCAGTGTCAAAACTAGCAAACATATAAATACACAAAATAGCAAAAAATGTGGTTACAGGGGTATGCGGTAATAACGTGAAAGCGGTTGGAATGGCTGGCATTTGATCTGGTGCGTTTACCCGGCGCCAGCTGTGGGGAGGCAAGGGGAAAAGTAGGTCAGGAGAGTGAGAGCTTCACGGCAGCGCTCTGTGGTCTGCCCGCCCGCCTGCGACTGCGCTCATGACACACCCACACACATGCGCACACCTACACCCTCATGCATACTGCATAATGTAAACTGACACACATCCCTCACGCGCGCGCTCGCACGTACACAAACGCAAGCACAAACACTCAAATCATAAAAAGGTGATTTACAGTGGCTCGTAGCTTCTGCTGACAGTCAAGGTTTCTGCCCTTGGCTGCAGGAAGCACGAACAGAGGCCGAGGACAGGGAGCAGGGAGAAGAGAGAGAGAGAGAGAGGGCGAGTGAGGCGGAGAGAGGTGAGGGCGTGCCAGAGCAAGACTTTGTGCACTGAATAGGGACCCTGTTCCAACCTTACAATCATAACACTGCACGAAGAGCGAGACCTTGGACTATTCATATATCAAAAGAACCTAAGTCCTGCTCATATAAGAACCTAAGACTGTGCATATATCAAATAAGGAGTCAAAACATAGCTGATACAACTGATAACTGTGAAAAATAGATGCTGACCTAAGCTCCAGTTCAAATAAATTTTACTAGATGCCCCGGGTTTTCATCCCACACGAGGCTCCAGCACTCACTTTTTGCCTCTGACAAACTTCAGCTGCCCGCTGACAAAAAGCAATCGAAAGATAATCAATAATAATCTAACCCTAACCCTAATCCCCTCAGAGATTTCAGCACCTCTGTGTTGTGACATACAGGCTTAGGGCCTCTGCGTCAAATCAAGACCTATCACTTGCGTCGCTGCATTGGTTTAATGAGGCACTTTATTCTGAGTCGCTGGTCTGAGGGTTTCAGTCACGGGGCAAAATAACTACCTGATAAATATGTGCTTTCAAGTGATTTACTGTAAATGTGAGCAGTAAGATTACAGGCACTCAGCAGTTCACCCTCAGTGATGTATCACCACATACTGTGGAAAGCCCTGACCACCATCTGGGTGGGGAATCTGAAGTACTCCCCTTAAGCCGCAGGTTTAAAGTGCAGACTGGAGTGCTCCTTCATCCCACATTGTAAATTTGCATAGACTAGATAGACTCTCTCTTCCTCTCTAACCTCTACCTGGCAATGCTGCATTCATTTGTTGTTATTATCTCTGTCCGGAAATCATGCGTTTGGTTGGCTGTTTGTGTGTGTCTGTCCGTGGTTAATCTCCGAAACTACTCTGCCTATCAGCCTCAAATGTGCACAGATTTGACTGTATGATGAAGAACCTTTTGTGGTTGCAGTGATTCAAAACCTTTGAAAACCGTTTATTCTCACGACTTCCGCTCCCTCACTCCATTCACTCAGCCATCGATCATCCCTCGGTCTCTCTTCGCATACTTCTGGGTCGCTACGGCGCTCTCTCACTCCATTCACTATCTAGCCCGCTCAACCACCTTATAGGCTATTTTTTTCATCCTATTGTGGTGGTGTTTGCTCCGATCACGGGTGAAAAAAATCCAGAACATGCATTACGTTTTCTGGGTGAGTTTATAAAACACACTGTCAACAGAATCTGTCAACAAGCAGGGGTTAAAACAGGTCAAACAGCCTGATCCTTCACGACTGTAAGAAATGAAGTGTAAAACCGCTGTCGCTGTTTCATACATCAGCAGACTAATTTGCCTAATCTTCTCGGGTCTCTGGGACAAGATCAAACCCATCACGGAAAACCCCTCTCACCCTCTCTGCAACCAGTTGTGGCACAAAGCGGTAACACCTATTTACTTTACACAGACTTTGTGTGCCCACAAATGCCTGGAGCAGATCTGCACTCGGCTTCTAGTTCATTTATTATTTCCTGTTCTATTTTACTCCTATGTGGTGTGTTTTTTGCTTTGTGTTCTCTACTTTAAACTACCCACTACAATCCAGATGTCCCATTCTGGGGCAATACAGGTTTGAACTGGATGAGAATCTCATTTAAAATATTTTTGGTGTTATTCTGAAGTGACTCATGGCTAATTTTCCAAAGGTGACTCAAAATACCCGCGATATTCTTGTGGAATTTTACCACTGTGATAAGGATTTAATCTGCAACGTGCCCAAACACCGCTCCGATCAGTCCTGGGCCAGCAAGTCAGTATGACTTTTGAAACCCATCATATGTATTATGCCACTCTGTCATTACTGCATTCAGCAATTTCATTGGGAAATAAGTGGTGTGGCATGAACACAAACATCCAATTAATACATGGAAAAACTGAAAGTTAAGTGAGGCATCCATCTCTATTACAAGGACTTCAATGAAAGCCAAAATGGAGAGGAAAATCATTTATGTCTGAATGGAATGAAGCCTTGTATTCATCTGAAAACCCAAATGATTTATTAGGCCACAATGGTACATTCATAAATAGAAAACTTTACGCTATAGCTCAGCTAGTTCCGGCACATATATAGTGAACGGTGCTTTGCCTGAGCCTGTGATGTCAACAAGTCTTTTCAGTGAGCCAGTTTTATTACTCTTGAATACCATGTTCCTCGTTGCACACGTGATCTGGCCAACAGCCTGAGAAATTCCACTAACCTACACTGCACATTATAAATCAATGACTATGTGCATCATATGGTGAAAACGTCACTTATTGTGGTAAGCATGGCTTTGTAATCTAAGGAACAGCAGGGGCTTCTACTGCAGCAGGATATGTGGCTATTCCATTATTATTTGAAACACAAACTGACCTCCATACTAAGGCTCTGGTCTATCACGAACCAGAGGAGGAAATTCCACACAAAAAAACAAATGTTACATAAGACAGGCCTACTGACTGGGCTGAGTGATTATCTACCAGAGGGACTTATCCTTCCAGATTTTTCCATTCAACAATGCAGGTAGACTCTTTCAATTCAGCTCAACATTAAACAGGTCACGCCACATCAAAAACAGTCATCACACGATTGAGGGTGTGGATTTCCAAAAAAACAAGGGGAAACAAAGCATGCCATTCTCAAGCTGCTCCATTCCCAGCTGTATAAGAACCACTCGCCTGTGACAGGGCACTGAGTCAGACTGTGAAACTGTGCTGCATAAAGTCTAAATGTGGAGGGAATGGAAAAACAAAACGATGGTGAGGAGGTAGACATGTGATTATGTCATTAGTGCCACCTAGTTGGACTAATGATAGAAGAATTGCACAGCATGCGGCACCAAACCCCGGGGCTACGGCAGGTATACAGAGCCAGGCGAGGTCCATCAAGCCTGAACTTCAGCAGCCAGCCAGCAGCAGAGTTGCGTGACAAGCTGGAGGAGCTGGTGACCTGATGCCAACCCCCCTGACAACCACAGAGCGCTGCAGCCCGGCGCTCGGCTAATTCCAAGCCGCTAAATGTCACACAGGTTGAGGCGAACAGGCACCACACAAAACAAACTCACGCTTAGCAGAAGCACACACACACATGCACACAAACGCTAAGCTCACACGCACATAAGCCAGTACCCAAACAGATACACGCCCACACAAAATCATCTATGCTTACACCACATGCACAGACATAATCCTATACTCAAACACACACACACACCTCTAAAGAACACAGAGACGGGGTGATTAAAGCCACATGTGAAATGAAGATGAGGCATATCTTGTGTCTCGCCCCATCTGTTCCTGGTCACCAGGCATTAGGATGGCTGTTAGACATTCATGAAGATGGTACGATCTTAATAGTCTCACGACAGTAGGCTCTCAACGCTATTACCAAACACGATTTGCACACACACACACAAATAAAAAAACAAACAAACAAAAAAAACATACAACAACATCTGTGCCCTGGCTGGCATGACGCATGTGTCAAAGTATGCCATGCTTTGACAACAGCTAGAAGCCAATCACTCCCCGTCAGATAGTGTGGTTCAGACAGGCGTGAATACACAACAGCGTAGACAAACAAGAGAAGCTTCTACGACGTGTGACTTTGTCACGCCACTGTTGGTGAAGTATTTCTATTGAGCTACTGCAAGACCCGGGCCCCAAAGCCATCTTCACAGACGAATCCATTAAAATCTAGAGGGCAGGAGGAAACAACTAGACAAAAGACACTTTGTGGGCCCCATGGACTCCAACACCAGCGATGGGCCATACATGTCTTTAACTGACTGTAAGCTCACTGGAAGAAAATAAAAATATATATATATATTAAAAAAAATAGGAATAACAATCATCAATACCACATGGGTAAGCCTGTGGAACAAGTAACCCACTTTTCCTATTTTCCCTACAGAGAAATAACTTCATTCTTATTGAACAATAGGACAGAGCATTCCTTAAAGGCCACATTTCATTCATCCTGATTGTTGAATGAACCATCCTCCCTGCTCCTCAGGGGACAGATCTGCTCTGAGTGAAGCTGGATCATTCAGACACGTTGCACCTCTTTGGGGGTGTTTTTGGCTTTTGGATGGAAAGGATATGCCCAAATGACCTCATGAAGCCCCCACAGAGTAGATGCTTCCTGTCAGAGACCGAGTGGGGCTGCAGCTAGTTAGTAGGTCAACAAACCGCTGAATGTAGTAAAATAGAAAAGGCACTGAGGCAAAAATAAATCAAGTTCACAACAATGACAACTAGTTTATGAGGGCAGCTGTAATCAAACATTTGAACAGGGACACACCAAAAAAACAATGTGACACTCAGCCCTGTGATAAAATGACCCGACAGTTAAATGTCTAAGTTGGACAAAAGTGGAATTCCCTTGGCCTTTTAAAGCATTTCCCTGGAATACAGGGCTTACTGCTGCAGCCATGTTGTACAGTACAATGCTGCTGGATGTGGCTAATTTCTCTGTAAACATTTCTCAACTATGGTGTGAGACAGAATTTGTTGGCACAGAGCTCATGACCAAGTTTCTTTGTAATCCTCTGGAGTCAACAGCGCTGCTGCACAGATAAGAAATGGCAATAGTATCACCTCAGATTGAAACGTGTTACGCCACCAACTCTGCAATTCTCTCTGCACAAGTAAAAGACCTGTTGCGTATTAATGCAAAGTTCAAATGAGAGCAAAAAATAATAAAATGAGAAAATAGGAATCAAAAGAGAAAAGAAGTTGACTTGAACAAGTCAGTCATCT
Organism: Holocentrus rufus; assembly: GCA_900302615.1. Taxonomy (NCBI): domain Eukaryota; kingdom Metazoa; phylum Chordata; class Actinopteri; order Holocentriformes; family Holocentridae; genus Holocentrus; species Holocentrus rufus. The sequence goes on from OMLF01011205.1 coordinate 16,182, forward strand.
ATAAATTAGAAAAAAGGATGACCTGCCGTAATGAATAATATTCTTCTGCTTTAACATATTGCTCCTTGACATGGAACTTTTTCTATGTGTATAGTAAATAATTCTCATCTGGGATGCAAACATAACTGCCACAGATCTACACTGTGTGCCTGTGGCAGATCTGGCGGTGCAGCTGATTAATGGGTGTATTCCTTACCTGGCAAAGCTGGTGGGGAAAGTGGTGGAGGTGGAGAAACTCTCACTGGTCCTCTGCATTCCGGAGTTGTCCCCAGCCCCCTGGCCTCTGTTCCAGGCCTCACCAATGGTCGTCAGTGGGGGATACAGGTTGAACACTGGCTTCTGATCCTTCTGCTGCTGACTTCCACTGCTACTGCAAGTCGGGGCGCTGCTGGCGTTGACCCCAAAGTGGTAGCTCTGTCCTCCTGAGGTGCTGACCCCACAGATAGAGATGGGGCTGGGGCTGGGCAGGTCTGGAGAAGATGTGCCGCTCATCTGGCAGAAACTCCGGCCTGCAGATGTCTTCTCCTGTTTAATCACCCCTGGGGTGCAGAGCTGAATGAAACCAGCGTCTTTCTCTTTCTTCACCACTGCAGGCAGAGTGGTTGTGGGGGTGAGGGTGACAGTGGTGGATGTGCAAGAGCTGGATTGATCCTGACTTGTCAGGCTGCTGCCATTGAGAGTTGCAGAGCCGGCACCACCACCGTTACTGTTCCCACCCACGATGGGCTTGGTGTCCTTCTCCGAGCTAACGTCCCCAAGCAGAGAATCATCTGCAAGAGTGGACAGGAAGGCATCATCTCCTACATAAAAATCTGAGGGGGAGCCGGTGAGCTCAAAGTCCTGGAGCAGGTCCAGGGTGTTGTCATTGAACAACTTCTGGTTTACGTCCACATCTTTCCCAATGTGCCCAAAAGCATCATGATCCAAGTCCATTGGATCCTGATCTCCTTTATCCATGGAGAAGTCCTCTGTTTTCATGTGGAAAAGGTTGGGGTCTGATCCCCCAATCAAAGAGTCCATGGAGGAGGAGTGGGTAAGGTCTGCTATGCTGGCCTCAAGCTGGGAGAAATTCTCCCCCAAGGTGTAGCGCCCAAGGGTGGTGGGCGTCTGTGTCTGAATCTGGAGCAGCTGCTGCTGCTGAGGCCTGTGATCCTTGGCCAGCCCCCTGGGCTCTGAATCTTCCAGCAGGAGGCCTACGGTGGCAGTGACGGAGGCAGAGGTGAGCTCCTCTGGAAGGGGGCTGTTGCTGAGGCCGTTAGGCACGTCGCCTGGCTGCATCAATGGGCTGGATGGAAGTACAACAGAGGTGGCTGAGGTGATGGACATGGCACTGTGAGGAGCTACTTTCAATGGCGCTCCCTCCTCTGGACTTTCAGTGTAGACCAGTTTGCTTAAATGGTCATCTCTTACATATGTTACTTTCTTCACTCCTCCTTTATCCATCTTTTAATTCTTTATAGACACGGAAATAGAGAGCCAAATAAACAGAGAGTTAGTACAAGTATGCAGAGCAATTAGACTCAACAGTGTTCTTCCAGGAGTTATTTTGGGATCGTCCTGGTAACTGTATTAAGTTGTATTGTAATTTGGAATGCAATGAGGCAGGCAGTGCACATGGTAAGAGTAATTAACAAGCTAACCTAACTAGTAAGAGTGGCGAAAGTTGCCACGCTCGGCCCCCATGCGCGCCCTTAATAGTTTATGTAGCTAACGGTAGCTACTGAGGGTTAGTAATTCCTGCTGGTGAAAAATATAAACACTACGCCATACAGACAGGCTGTCATGGTTTCAATAAAACTCGTTTAAAGCCATTAAAATCATCACGGTGCGCACTACAACTGACATACACCGTGCAGGAAAGTTAACTGAGCTAACGTTAGCTTAGCGCTAGCTGTTAGCCTGCTAGCTAGCAATCTGGCTACACTACTTGTTAACGTTTCGTTTGAAATGTCGCTGACAGACAGTGATTTTAGCCTGCTACCCACCTAGCTAACATAAACCTCGATTTGGTACACTACTTCCAACTGCATGCTAAAATGTGCTATAGTGGTTATCTTTGCATAAAAGCACAAATAAATAACAGCGTATATTTACCCTTCAACTGTTTGGTTGGTGATTGGTGTCCGCAGATCGTCTGACAACATTGTTTTGGTTGAAAGTGGCTATCAATAACACGAATCTCCGACTCAATGTTTACTCCTCATACGTCTTATTTTACATAGCTAGCCAGAAGGAAAATAATACATCCAATTGAGCTTGTTGTTGTAAAATTTCTGTGAGTTCGATCTACCTATAAAAGACCATGCGAAATGCAGTAAACAGGCTAGCTATGGTGAACTCGCAGCTAGCCATTAAAAAGTAGGCGCTAAACCCCAGGAAAAACATACAAAATGGAGAACTGAGCAAGCCAACCCCGTGGCTGGCCTGTTTACAACATGTAGTGCGGCCTGCTGGTGGTGACGACGAACTGCAGTTTGTTGTGTACAGGAGGGCGCGCACAAAGTCCCGGTCTAGTTTGGAAAAATGAATAGAAATATAAATAGAAAAGTAAACGGATAGATAGATAGATATATAGACAGACAGACAGACAGACAGACAGACAGATAGATAGATTCGGAAGACACTTTATACCACAGGAATATTTTCACCTTTGTGGGTTAACATTTTCTTAAGTGCAATGCCGTAATGCTCTCTTAATATAAACACAAAGGACATGATCAGAGCAACGGGGCGCCACCAATAAAGAGTACAAAGTGCAAGGGCAATCTGGACAATACGGAAAACAACGTAATAAAACCATGCATCCTCATGCAGCTCATCAAAATGTCAATTGTCTAGAGTATCTTTTTACATGATTGATTGTTATTACTGGATGGCGCGAGGCACAAAGCTTTTCCTGTGTCTGTTAATGAAGCATTTTGGGAAAGCTCAGGCAGCGGGCAAGGGGAGAAATATAAATTGTGAATGGACAGCTGTGTGTGGTCATCCATGACGCCACTGTCTTTGTTTATTGTCTTTGTTAAAATGACGACGATCTGTGGGGTGTGCCAGCTAACGGTGCTGCTTGAAGGCGCTTAACTGTGAATGAAAAATGCCCCAACGAAAAATAACTGACTAAATGAACTAAGTTTGTATAGCGATTATTGATTCCATAGGAGATACGTTAACCTTAAGGATAAGGTCAATGTGAGCTCACTACTGAGCAGTAGTCCACAGACACACCATAAGACATTGGCCTACTTAAATCCTAAGAGTAGGAACATTACAGCGATTTCCCGTTATGGAAAGAAAAACCAATGGTTTCGCGATGAGTCACAGGACGGCAAAATAAGAAAAGCATGGATCCGTAACCTGTTGATACAAATAGCCTATTTTGGTCCGCAAAATAACGTGCGAGGTGTACATAGAAAAATACGGAATATGATTTGACAGACTCTTCCAAATCAAGTTACTTGCAATACTAACTACTTGTTCCCTTATAAGTGATGTGTTTGTGCAAACACATTATAATTTATGAATTCAAATAAGGTACTTAGGATATGTTGAAATTTTCTGATTGAATCCTCTCTAAAAATATAAATAAATGACTGTATACACAGTGACATTAATTTGACACAACTTTAACGTTCTTCTAAACATTTTTACTGCCCTCTAGGGGCTCAAGAACACACAAACAATGACAATGAACTGGGTGCATCATGCATCATAAAATAGCAAATAATTATTGTCATTGTTTATTACTGAGCTCCAGTGGGCAAATAGCAGCTATGCCCTACCATCTATATATTTGTGGGTGAAAATTCCATATCTTTCACTGAGAGCAAGAGGAAATATCTTAAATGGCCATTTTGAAAAGCAGCCCTGCAGCATTTAGGCAATGATTGCCTGTGTGTGATAGTTTATATTTAATAAACTTATCTCTGTCTTTAAGGAGAGCAACTAATGCAAATCAATAAAGCTAATGAAAAACATTCATTTGTGCCCTGGTCTTATTCGTAACTGCAGATCCATGTCATTTTTCAGGATACGCCAATTCATGTAAAGGTCTCTTTCTTCTAGAAATATGAGTAGCTCAAATGTGCCTGGGAGAAGAGAAATTAGGGCAAGGGACTGCTCTGTGCCCAGGGATAATAACCCTGCAAAGAGAGGCATTTGGTTTGAGCCTGTATTATGCATTTTGCTGCTTTCAAAAGTGCACAACATTGCATCATACATTTTTCCATAAAGACAGCAAATTCACTTTCTGCGGCTCGCCCACAAACTCACACACCACAGGCATGATGTTTGGAGGCAATTTTGTTCAGAAGTGTTTAAGTTTAGGTTTCCCAGTAAACATTTCAGGATCAACCATGTAAATATTTCTTAAGCTTTTGGAATGAATTTCACGGAAAAAAATCTCTCTCAAGTGCATTTAATTTGACAGATTTGTGTCTTGCATGCAGTACACCCACCTGGTCTGCCTCAAAACATCTGAATTTCTTAGTCTTTTTAGCTAATTGGTGAGTTGTACAGCAGATTATACAGCAATAGCTTGCATAAAACCCGCACCGGTCTATTTAATATTGTGGCACATACAGATTTTCTTACTTCACGCTCAGCTGGGACTCATATTGTCTTACATTATTCATGCTGAAGTTGCATGAAATTCAACCCCTTCCAAAAGACAAAACCTGGGAGTATCACACGAACAGGAAATAAAGTGAAGACAGGAGGCAGAGCGATTGGCTCTAATGGGAGGATGAGTGAGATGAATAAGAAACAGGGGTTGTAGGACACATGGGAAGATATTCATCCTCAGCTGGGGAGAGGGGACAGACAAGGCGACACACCAGTCCAAAGCAAAAGATAAATTCAAATCTACCCATTTGAATGTGTTAGAGAAAACAAAAGCAGCCTATAGAGCAAACAAAGAACTGAAAGCATTGGATGTAATATCCGCAGTAATGCACCGTAATGTTAAGGCCACACAATCCACAATACATTACAGCATTTTGCATAATGTAAACAGCAAAATCCCATATCCCAGAAAAGGAGAGAAGATCAGTGGTATGCACAGTGTAGCTCTAAATCCCCACTGTTTGAATCCCACTCAGTCCCCTGTGGCTGCTTAGCAACCCCTCTCCAGCACACTACTCTGAATTAACAGGGTAAAGCGTGACCGCTGCCTCCTCAAAACCACGAGTCAAGGGTGCTCTCCCATCATCAACGCCTTCTCTCAGTACTACGGGAATAAAAGCCTCAGATTTATTTCTCCACAGCCTCAAAAAACACACAAAGCAAACAAGCAGAAAAGCAAATAAAAAGCAGCTTGCAGGACGATCTGAAAAAACAGACCAATTTTAGAGTTGGAGGCTTTATGTGATGTGACCCGTGTGGCCACAGAGGCCCATAAACTCTGAGTCTAAAATGAATATAGGTCCATGAACCTTAAATAAAAAATATAGGACCATAAACTTTAGGTTTAAGTCCAGAAATACAAACTATATCACTATCAATCCCCCCAAACAAGACTAATGTAATTGCACATGATGATAAAATTGTGACAACATAAATTCATGTAAGTAAAGACTTTGTAAAAATGTATTTAATCACAAACCTTGTGGATTATATCAAATTGCTTATAAATAACTACATTTGAAGATGCTTATCAAGCCATAAACTCAGCCTCTTACATCTGACTTTATCAAAGCTGGATTGTCTGCCCTAGAGCAGGCTGCACTGTTTCAATATGTAATACACTGATGGCTCAGCGGCAGATTCAGTGAGGAGGCCCTGAGCGAGTTTACAAGCTCAAAACCTCTGCCCTCCTGCAGCCATATGCCAAAATAAACAGTGGCTCGCTGATGGGGCTCCTCTAAGTGAGTTTTTCCATGAAACTGCTGAGGAAAATTTGCCAAGAACAAGCACTGCTACTTGTTCTACACTACCCCAGGCCCTGCAAGCCAGTCAACCATGGATAGACTCAACATGCTTCCCACTGTGCATCAACATACTGTACAGCATAAAGTGTTCCACATCTGCAGCTACACTGAGAAGCAAGAGGTTGTATTTTGCAAAGGAAGAGTAATGTGGAAAGTAATAATCCACAGTTTCAGTAGTATGCAAGATATATATTACCACCATGAACCTAACTGATGCACTTGAAGTTTTGTGCCAATACTTATTCTCACTGAAACTCAGAATATCATTGCTTGAGATAAGTAATGGGTAATAATTACATAACTCTCAGAGTAAATGGACCATAACCTCTAATTTTGGGGTGTGATGAGAGCTGTCCTTGGTGCTGAAACGGCAATTCAAGCGGTTAATTCGATGCAGGAATCAAATCTCAACTTCAGTAATCGTGCTGTGGGTGAAAGCAGTGACATTGGCATTCCAGTGTCAGAGAATCTTGTTTTCGGCTTTATTTTTGAAGCGGAGGTTATGGGTGTGAGTGGTAGAGAGACCGTCCTGTAAGTGGAAGATCATCAGTTCAATTCCCACAACAGCCACGTGTCCTGCCGAAGTGTCTGTGAACAAGACAGCGGATCTCTAACTCCTCAGTCAATGTAAAACCGCTCTGGATAAGCGCGTCAGCTAAAAGCATTAATGGAAATGGAAAAGCCTCTCTGAGGAAGGGATTAAAATCCGCAACGTTGGATGTATAAAATGCATTAGACTTGAATCCTCTCAGCCAGCGCGGCACATTACCCTTCTCGGCTAGAATTTCGTAAAACATTTTTTACACACATCAATGGGACCGTTCTACGTCGATGTAGTGTAAATGTCATTTTCCTTTAAGATGATGTAAGACATTACTTCATGGGACGTGTTTTTTTTCTCCTGCACAGCTTGGAGCAACATCATCTTAAACCTTCTGCCGGCCCAACCATTACAGCACTCAGCAGTTTGGAGAGATGGGTGCGCACTGGGGTCCCAGTTCCATCCCCCATCTGAGCAATGTCGGAGCGAGGGAAATTTCAGCATCCCAGTTGTCAAGAGCGACGCTGATCAGCACATTGATGGGCTGCAGGCACATTTTTGAAATCATGTTGGACTGATATAATTTCACTAGAAGCTTGACGCAAGACGGTGAACCTTTTTCCTGCAGAACAACATAACTTGAGCGAAAATATTTTTACTTTTTTGATGGTGGAAAATTTTTACTGTGCAAAGTGAAGGTTATATTCATATGAAGTCAGCAATGCAACATCGCAGTGGATGTCTGTAACATGATGCGCTCACTGGATATGATGATCGATTCCATTCAACAAGGACGCACCGTGGGCAGGCACATTTACGCATGGGGTTAAAGGATATAGGCGCACCTTGGGATTGCTTCTCATGAGAGATTGTGAACGAGAATTGCAGCATAAATCAAGGCTATGCTTTGAGTGTGAGTGCCTCAATAACATGCAGCTACATCCCACACCCTAAACTTCTGGGACATTTGCGCTCCGTGATCAAGACTCTGAATTCGTGCAAGAACTGAAAAATGGCACTGAGCGAAAACTGCAAAACCCAACCTGCAAAAGAGCAAGGCTCAGTCCAAAACCCCCCATCGGATGTCATTGAGCTAAATGTGGGTGGACAGGTGTACTACACCCGTCATGCTACCTTGACAAGCTTTCCAAATTCACTGCTCGGGAGACTGTTCTCTAACAAGAAGGGGTCCTCAAATGACTTGTCCCGGGACCTCAGAGGACGCTATTTTATTGACAGAGATGGCTTTCTGTTTCGGTATGTATTGGATTACCTTAGAGACAAGCAAGTTGTCCTCCCTGACCACTTCCCCGAGAGGGGGAGGTTGAAAAGGGAGGCGGAATACTTCCAGCTGCCCGATTTGGCCAAACTTTTGTCATCAGAGGAATCCAAACTATTTCCAGATGATTTATACTACAGTGATTTTGATGATGCATCGCTGGGCAGCGAGCAGAGGTTTTATTCCTCTTACTCCCTGGACCGGAGGTATGGCTACATCACGGTCGGATTCAGAGGCACTTGCGCCACGGGGGGCAGAGAAAGTCAAATCGATCTCAAAGCCAAAAAGGTGCCGAGGATCTTCATCAGCAGCAGGGTTGGCTTGGCGAAAGAGGTATTTGGAGACGCCCTGAATGAGAGCCGGGACTCGGACAGGCCACAGGACCGCTACACCTGCAGGTTTTACCTCAAGTTCAGACACCTGGAGAGAGCCTTCGACATGCTGTCAGAGAGCGGCTTTCACATTGTCGCCTGCAATTCGTCCCTGACTGCGTCCTCCATCGGTCATTACGCGGATGACAGGGTCTGGTCCAATTACGCACAGTACATCTTCTATCGTAAGTGAAGATTTATTCCTACACTATGTGAGCAGCAGTCATGTAGATATGGATGAATAAAATGGTGGATAAACTATGACCTCCAGCTGGTGATCATCATAAGGCAAACCACCAATATAAATAATAACAACAAGCAATAAAAACTAAATCGGGGAAAATGCTTTTCCTCATCAAATAGGCCAACCGTGTAACTTATATCCGCATGGTTCACATATGCTGCTTGGGCTACCGTGATTCCCGTTAGAAAGATTTATTCCCCCATAATAAGACGGATTAAGTTTAAGCCGCAGATGAAAAGGTGGGTGAACTGGGCTCAGCTTTCCCTGACAATACAGTGAAAAACAGACTGTTTACAATAGCGCAAATTCAAAGGTGATCTCGAGAAGCTGCATGGTGTAGATTTGCTCACACCACCGGGAGGCATGATTAGGTTAGCCCTTTTTTCTTGAATCAGCATCCCTTACAATGGTTGACTCTTAACCTCTGTTCTTGCATCCGACATTAGAGGCAAACTTGCCCTGGGGTCTCATGGGAGGTGAGTCACTGCTGCTACAGTTCTGCAAACCTCTGCTACACATGCATCATGCCTAAACATGGACTATTGTTTGGATTCTGCCCGCCGAAGAGAACATATGCCATGAATAATATAGTACCACTGGGCAGCAAGATTTCACATTCGGTACTGCTGCATGCAAAGCTGTTGTGCCATTTACTTATAAAAGACAGAAGTTTGGTCATCAGCAACTAGCGTAATTAGCCACTAATTTGGTTCATTCCTTTCTTTGAGGAGGGAGGAGTTAGACCATATGGCCAATTAAAAAGCACTTTGTTCATTATGCCAAATGGCTCCCATTGGAAACCTGAAGAAAACCCAGTTGGTGGGTCAAGGTTGGAGGTGTGGGGGGAGGGCAGAGGGAGACAAGACATATGGTTGGCTAATGATTTGCCCGTTGTGTCATTAATATAATTAAAACAGAGGGGTTTGCTTTGACCCCACCAGGGTCCAACCAGGTAGGATTTTACTGACTCATTCAACTTTCAGGAACACAGCATACGGCATGAATGCTTCTCCCCCTCCCCATCCCCATCAGCAGACACTGTCCTAGGGCAGAGGCATGAGACAGGAGGACAAGGACAACGGGGAGGAGTGGATGGCCCAAGTTGGACAGGGGAAGAGACGGAGGAGAAAGAGCAAAGGAGGAGGGAAGGGAGAGGCAGAGAAAAAGCAACATCACCGAGGGGAAAGGGATACGCAGAGGCGACGCGAGGAGGCAAGCTGAAGGGAAGTGAGGGACAGAGAGGCGAGCAGATGGAGGAACGCGAGGCTGAGCAGGAGAGATGGGGGGGGAGTAAAAGTTGCATGAGACCTGGCCACAGGGAGAAAGAACTCAGGCAGAAAAGAAAGAGAGAGAGAGAGAGAGAGCAAAAATAGATAAAGTAAGTGTAAGAGAAGGAAAGTTCATTGGGTTTGAGGGAGGGAGAGGAAAGGCTCAGCGGTAAGACAGCAGCGAGAGAGAGGGAGAGGGATGGGACTAAAAGAGTGCAGGCAAGGTGAGAGTGAAAGGAAGCGGACATAGAGAGCGTTAAGAGACAGAGAGCTAGTCAGAATGATGGATAGACACATCAAAGGCAGACAGGCGTGAGAGCCCTCGCTCTACAGCAACACAGTGGCCCGCATCCACTTTTAAAACTAATACTGTAACCTGATTCTGAATGTGGGCCACAGGCTGGCCTAGGGCAGGTAGTCTTAAGCTAAGAATGAATGTAGACAAGTGCACCTTTGGGGGTGCTCAAAACAGATGTGTTTTATTGTTATTTGCTATTCTCAGTGCAGCTCTGCAGCGGTGTCCCTCACTTCCAGCCAATCGCCGGCTTACACGGAGTGTAAGCGGCAGCAAGGAATTTTGGGTTTGTTCAACGTGTAAAAAGAGCAATCCAGCGCAGTAAACAAATTGAGAGACATTCTTCCGGGCCGTCAGTTCCTTAGCGTCACCCGTGTGGCCCTTCTTGTTAAATGCGTCAGTAGTTTTCTACAGGCTCCACTGACTCCCTCCAGCATTAGCGAGGACTGGAGCTACCAGAAGGCCCACAACAGACATTCATCATCTCACTGCATGACATCCATAACTGACAATATCTCATCTCTTTTAGTAGTCAGGGAACTCGCTTCATCATGAAGTAAAGATATTATACACTTGGTTATTGTCGCCCAGTCGTGCCAAGCAAGATATAAATCCTGTTGGTTTCTCCCCCTTTTCTTAGAGCAAAACAAATGATACTTTTAGCAAAAGGGCACGCTCTTCAAGAGGCTACAGTGTCTAACGCTTTCAGCACGAATAAGTCCCTTTGTACCTGATGGTCATGATGAGTAATTAACATTTAACTGGATATGATTTAGTCACTCTTTGAATAAACAACTGAGTATTAGAGAAACCCGCCGCCTGCAAGCAGCACAGTGGAGTGAATGGGATTGAGACCAGTAGCTGGTATGTTCAGACGCCAGGAAATCAGCTCGGGTTTGGATGCATTTCTTCCTGCTGGATGAAGCTCTTAGCCAAGACGTGGGTCTCAGGAGACAAGCGTGATATTCGCTGTGGGATAGGTGAGCCGATCAGCTTATCTGTCACGCAGAAAAGTAGGTTGTCCGTTAGGATAGGGACATTAAGTTTTTAGATTGGTAATGACAACATTATTGGCCTGGTGAGAAATGACTCTCACCCCTCTATTTGCATTTGGGAACAGATTCCACATTGCTAATTATTTCTGGGGGATGGGAAGAACGTAGCCTAATTAAAAAGCAATCTGAGCTCTCTAAATATTTCCATGTCTTTAGTCCCTTGCTGGAGTTGCAACTTATTATCAAAGACAAATGCGATCCCGTTTTAAATGGCAGTGGAACTGAAACCTAATTGACTGGGTGATTAAAAACATTACCCTTTGGCCAAATGCGATCAAAGCCTCTCACAAAAGACTATTTGAAATAATATGTTTATGGAAGAGGAAAACTTTATTTTATTCAGCATATGGTGGGAAATTCAGAGGTGATGATTGGCTATCATTATGAGTCTTGGATAATATAACCTCATCACATGTTTTCACATCATTGCATCCATCTCAGCGTGGCAGAGAACATCAGGATTGTAGAGCAGGACTGGTAACATCATGGACAATTTCATTTTCCCCACTCTGAGGGAGCTGTGCGGTGGTGTCTGTCAAAATGGGAGGCACGTATAGATGGAGAGTGATTACACTTGCCAGGTGTGCTCTGTTAATATAAATGTGCAGTCTTCATTTGGCCCGTGAAAGAGATGATTTGTGGCCATAATGGGTCCTGAACAATGGCCACAAGGCGAAAAGGAGAGAAGGGGGGAAATAATCAATTGCTCGGGTGTAATGGAGGCCGAGATTGGACCGTCCCAGGGCTCCTGGAGAGCCTAGTTAGAGCCTGGATGGATTGGCACTGCTCGCAAGAAATGGATGGTGCTCCCATGAATAACTCATAGAAGTCTAAAGAGCACCTGGTCCGAAAAATGCTCAAAAGTACGGCACGGGTTTGCACTTGTGCCATTTTTGTCCACAACGGTTGCTGAGCCTAATGCACTTCATCAGTTAAAGCAGACAAGCTGGCTCACCTTGGGAGTTTTCTTGAGTTTATTGAAAAGCCACAGATGAAATGTAATCAATCATTATTATTATTGTCAGCATCATGTACTGAATTTTTACAGCCCTCTTTGAAAGAGGGCAGAGATAAGCTTCAAACGCGGTTTATAGCATATTTCAGCCCTATAATGAACATTGTCCATTGTCATTTTTATTACCCGTCTCTGCCATTTTGGCTTTTGTCAGGGAAACAGTGCAATGATCTTACCAACTCCCATCTTATGCCCTAATGATCCCTCTAGAGACACTTAAAGCCACTCAAACAGCACAACTTTTCACATGTGGGCAGGGCTGCATGTATGTGAGAGCCAGGGGATCCCCTGCGTTGGTATGCAGGACGGGAGCTGTGAATCTAGGAGGAGGAGAGGAATGCATCCTCTCGCCCCCTAAATGAAGTAAAGCATAAAGCCAGCCAGCAAAAATCCATCGACCCTGAAGCTCATATATGCCAATTAGCAGCTGCAGTGGCTGACATTTTGGCTCCTGGCTGTTCTTTACACTGCTTGACCTCTACCTCAGCTTCATCAGCTGTATTTTATAAGGCAGCGATTATTTGCATCATTGATCGCATCCGAGCTGAATGATGTCTTTGTAAGACAGCGATTGTATTGGCACATCTATTTCTGGGGGTGCACGGCAGTCAGTGTAAAGAACAAATGACAGCATGTTTAGGGGTTTACGTGCATGAGTCAGCTGGTAAAGTTTTCTCTAAAGAACGAATGTATTTTAAATCTGTGCTGGAGGACCAAAAAGAGGACAAGAGGGCCATGTTTGGAGTTTTACATGTCGGGGTCGCTCTGCCTTTGAATATCTTATGACAAGGTGAGGATAAAGGATCACCCCTCCTCTTTCCTCCAGTCTCTTGAGGCATCATTTAGGTGATGACAAGAGCTCTCCAAACACTCAGGACACCTTCTCGCTTTCCGCCTGCCTCATCTAGCTCCATCAGTGCTTGTTGAGGAGAGGGGTGTGGTGGTGGTGGGGCAGGGGCCAGGCCTTCAGGGAGGGGTTGATATAGACATTTCGATGTGTCCGCCTTGCTAGTTCGTCTCCCTGTCAGGGGGAAACTCAGCCGGCCACCCCTATGACTCTGGGAGGGGACACGCAGCGTCCGCTTGTCATGATCAATCATCGGGTGATATTTGTCACTTTCTTCTTGCACAACAGATAATTTGTATCAGGGCAGTAACGAGTCTGTGACAGAGTAGGAGATGCACTGTGCTGCTGGATTAGTGAAGTAAGGCTTGGCGGGGCTCCTGGGTTTCCCCCAACTCATCACTCACCATCTAGCTACTGTTCCAGGAGCTCTGTCTTTCTCATTAATGGTCCTGATGAGGGTTGCTTCAAAAGAAGAGTCTAGGTGAATGGAGGCAATTTGGATTCAGAAATTCAAATATATGCAGTTATATGGACATTATCATACCTAGCCATTGGTTAGGACGGGCCGTGACCTGCTGAAATGATACTTGTGCAAATAGGACGGTCTTGGTATGCTGGGTTTCCGTTTCCCTGCAAGGACAGTCATTGCCTTTGCAAGACAAGCCTTCTTCTGCTGCAAGGACACTCTGGCCTAATTTGTGAGCTAACAAGCATGTAAACTACGCTCGTCCTGAGGCAGTAGCAGGGTAAAAATCATTTGAGTAACTGGAAAATATAAGACTGTGTCTAGAGTCTCTGCACATACGAGCTTGGCTCCCCGCTTGGCTGCATCAATATGCATACATTAACTGCCAGACAAAGTTACCCCAATACACAAAAAATTGACTTTTGCTAAACTAACAGTCAGGGCTCGTACTCTGAAGGCTATATTCTTTCCTCTGTTTTGTTTGTTTCATGACCAAAGGTTTGTCGGAAAATTATGCCAGAAAATAAGACTGTCTAATAAAAACATGCACAAAATGAAATAGTTTTGCTGTTTTTGAAAATCAATCAGCTTTTAAACTAGACCACTCACACCATTCAGCAAGCTAGGCTTTTGTTTTGTTGTGTTTGGGCAAATAACAGACAATGATGTGATGTCAAGAAAGCAAGTCTACCAACAATCACGTTTATTTCAGGAATTCAAAAGTTCAGCAGGATTTTCTCTGACTCAGACAGCTTAGGTCTAAATGTTGCTCTATGCTCAAAACTTATTTGATCCGTTTGGATTGAGGGCATGGTTCACATTACCATTGCCATTCAAATCTGAAAAACTGTCACGTTTTTGGTCCTTCAAGTCCTGGTATGAAAGGGATTGTCTGACTGCTGTTATGGCCTCCTCAGTAAGAACCAAACCTATGTGAAGTTATTCTGAGCTTAAAAAACGTGTCTTTCTCAGTCTACATTTCTTGTTCCTATTTTTTTCTGTTTCTCACCTTCAAGTGTGTGATTGTGCCCACCCACTCTCAGATTACATGATTGAAGCACAAGATTACTGTGCTGTTAAAGCAGTAATCACCACAAACACTAATGAGTCAGTTTAGAGGCAGAGAGGGAAAAAAAAAGAACACAATCATGTCCAGCAATAAATCCACTGACATTTGCATGCCTGTTTGTGTCACAGAGGACTGCCTTCAATCCCAATCACGTCCTACTTTTCTGCCATTTATTCTCAGTAAAATGTTTTTTACTAGGTAAAACCTCTAAGTTTTAATGCAGCTTAATATCTGTGTAGTCAGATTTCCTTAAAATCACGACCTATTTCAGTCATGTCAGTAAAAATTCCTGCTGTCACGAGAGTTTGGGTGGGGGGGTTGAGGATGCCCCTGTGACATGCCAGTCTCTGTGTTCCTCCCTGGTGCAGAACTCGCCTTCTTCTCTCTGTGTTATTTATGAGTTCTGCAGCCACAGCCTCTGTGTCTGGTCTGAGGAGCAGCCCTAGTCTTTTAATGGGGTTGGAATTTGATCTAGGCTATATAGATCTGAGAAAAACACATTGCAATCAATGGCTTCCCTGAAAAGATACTGTAGTGTATTATACACACCCACTTGTTTAAATGTACTTGAGTATGACTGCGCAATTTCCGGGCAAAGCTCTTAATAGGTTCCTGTCTCGGCTGTGAGGGAAATGTCAAAGTTTCCTACCACGCCATCACATCCAAAAGCACAATGCATCACTAGGTTCTTCAAAATTTGTGGTTACATGCACAAGTTAGAGACACAGATTTATTTTTGCATGATATATCACAACAGCCTGTATCAGCCATTTCCATGTTGAGGCTCCATTTAGACAAGTCAAATTGCTGGACAAAATGAGATGAAAGCGCAGGTGCTTCTCAGCCTGTCAGTGGCTATATTACAATTCATTTTCCTGCATGGCCTGAAAATTTTATGATGCTATTATTGGGTGTTGGCTAGTTTCCTAAACAGGCTGCCCCTCTGGACTACAGCCTCCATCCATTTAGAAACAATGCTTAGCCTCTCTCCTCTTGATCCTCCTCAGTGAAGCGCCTGCATCCATTTGCCTGGTGCTGGTAGGCTGCTCAATTCAGCTAGATTCATTTTCTGTGGGGGGAAATTGGTGCGCTGATTGGCCTCTTTACTCATGGATTAGCCATTAAAAAGCTGTTAGTGACTCTCACTATCAGCCCAATGCAATCATAGCACTAGCGATAAGGTCATTATTACAGTGAGAACAGAGAGGTTAAAATCCCCCTTGAACTCTGTTCAATATAAATTGCAGCATGCACTGGAAAGAGGTAATGGCCAAATTATTGCTCCCACTGAGATATCATTACTATTGAGTCTGTATCATCACATTGGAAAAGCTATTAGGAGTTTCTTTATAGGTTGTGCATGAGTTCATTTCTTATACATAGTTTTTATTACAGTGAGCACAGTGGTTTTCTACTCTGCACATTTCTATCTTTTGGTACACCCAAATGAGACCTAGTTTATGGTTATTTTCATTTGCAATGAAAGATAGCCATTATGCTCTTAAAAATATTTTTATTTGAGCTATACTGAATTTGGAACTTGGAAAATATTGTGTTGCTGGCTGTAACTGGAACAGAAACCCTTCTTCAGGATGAAAAATGCCTTTGGAGACAACATAGAATCATTGTGCCACTAGCTGCTGAGGCTCTTCACAGTTCCTTATTTAGTGTCCCTGTCTTTATTGAAAAAGAACAGAAGTAAGCTTCAGAAGACACCTGGCAGTGATGTTTTTTCCATGCGGTATTTCCGGTTCATAATTAGCAGTGCACAAGGAAAGGGAGAAGAAAATGAAACTGAAATGTTCTGCTCATGTCAGGCCCACCGCTCATGTCCACGCTGCATGACAGGAGGTCAGGACACCAGTGGGGCCTGCAGGTGCCTCTATTCAATCCACTATTCACTGACCCCATTCTGTTGCTCGCCCAGATGAGTTATGTGTTATGTTTACCTGCTTTTTTCTACCTTGTTGCCTCCTTGAGGGTAGAAGCACCTTCCTGACTTATTTGACTGAGAGAGTTGAAACACAGAATAATACATCAGCCTCTGCTTGCATGGTAGACAGGTTATAGGGTCTAATAAGAAATTGTGAAGGCAAAGCAGATTGCTTTGGCTCCGAGACAAGCTTTGCCTTGGGAAGTGGGAAAGGTCTTAGGGAGCTGTGCTGAGCTACACTGAGCTCTGTGGCTCTTCTTATCTGAGGGAGCAATACGCACAGCCCACCAGCTCTTTGAGATTCAGCAATTAAATGTCAGAGGCAATAACCTACGTACATGTTCTTATGTCCGCGCCTCTCTTAATGCACACATACACACACACGCGACACATTCAGCTGATATTCTTTAACAGATATTTGTATGACATTGAAATAGCTGTAGGCATTTGTCAGCATTTGCTTGATCGGTACACACTGTTCCTTTTGATTACTGCTGGAATCTGTCACTATACAGATGGAGCATTAGGCTAAATTACCTTTATGCATGAAGGGGGTTCTTGCTACAGCAGTAAAATTAGTGTACATCTACTGTAATGTGTGGTCAGGACAACTGACAGGTGTGTGTGCATGTGTGTTTGTCTGCTTGTGTGTGTTTTCTAGGTGGCCCGTCTAGGTGGTCGTCCTCCCACTGTGACTGCTGCTGCAAGAGCCACAAGAGCGAGCGCGAGGGGGAGAGCGGCACCTCCTTCAACGAGCTCTCCACGTCCTGCTCCGAGACGCAGTCCGAGGCCAGCTCCCCGCAGGGAACTGTGATCTGTGGGCCCGTGACCCGGCGGCCCAACATCCAGACGCTGGACCGCCCCATGAAGAAAGGGCCGATTCAAATGCTGCAGCAGGCCGAGATGCGGCGGAAGACGGACATGCTGCGCGTGCGAACCTTTGGGGTGCGCGAGCGAGAGGCGGCAAAGAGGAAAGCAAACAAGGAGAAGCTGACTCCAGAGCAGGAGCTGGAGAAGTGCATCCAGGACTTCCGCCGCATTAGAATTCCGGACCGCTTTCCAGAGAGGAAGTACATGTGGCAATCAGAGCTGCTAAGAAAGTACCGTCTCTAAGTGTGTGTGCGTGTGAGTGTGCGCGTGAAGAGAGGGGAAAAGAGCGAGAGCAAGAGCGAAAGAGAGAGAGAGAGCGAGATGACAGACCTCCTGTGGTAGAATCACTATACATGCAGGGTATTAGACAAAAACTGCGTAGGCTATAGACTGCACTCTCAAAGACACATACTGTAATCGCAAAAAAAAGTGACGGCCACTTTCCCGCCAGCATGACTAGCGGAGCACACACCCTACAGGGCCACGTGAGTCATTGATTTGTAATGTATGCACAGTGTTGTGTATGATATGCACATGTGTAAATCAGGTTCCTCCTGTTGGGGCTTTTCAGCCCGCACCAGGGTGGTACACTAACGACGTTCTCACTTACAGGAGAGCTGTGGTGTGGAGCCAGGCGTGCTAAAGGCGACATCGTTAGTATGAGCAACAAAGCAACCTCAGGGGCAACATTATGGCAATTAGTTCATTGACCTATCACATGCTGTATGTGCAACTGGCTCATCAACCTAGCTCATCAACCTATCACATACTGTACGTGCAATTACCCACAATCACTGTTTTTCGATGGATATGCCAAGGTGGTGCTGTGCTTTAGCAATGAAATATCACTACTCCACGGATGACACATCTACTTCAAGTAGGCTATGATAACAGCACTGCATGTCATTTCACCCCTAGTGTATGAAATATCAAAAAAACACTCAGTTCATTGTTTTGTGTGGTGGATTAAACAAGTGTGTTATGACTGAGGCTAACTTCAGTGAGGAGAGCACTGCCTAGATCTCTGTTTGCTATTGTAAACATTTTTGTCTAATGTTGTCATTATGTGTTGGATAGATAATGTTGTATGGGTATAGTATATCATGCCAATGGGTATTTAATTAATCCTTGATTGTAAGTGTGCAAAAAAAATCTATTAAATGGGTTGGAAATTTATTGATTTGTGCTCATATTTGCTTGGTCATGGTGGAGTTATTTTCACCTTCAGTTAAATTCAGTGACTGAGTGACAGTGATCTCTTTGCACTCCTAAGTTTCTCCTCTAAGAGTTGATAGAGTTAATAGAGTTAAAGACCGGCTTGGATGTTGAACAATTAGCCAAAGAGGATTTGGAGATTTTAGCACAATAGCTCGGTTTGAGATTTTTCTCTGAAACTTCTGGATTTTCCAGATAAGTCACTCCACTGGACTGAAAACAAAACTGCCGTGCCTTGTGTTGCACCCACCACCCCCCGGCTCACAACACACAAATTGGCTTTTCGGAAGAAGTGAAATAGATCCCTCCTTGTTGACATTTTAATGTGTGTCTCTTCCTCTTGAGAGGATCTCAAGGAAATGGGAAGAGAACCATAGCTGTGCATCACAAGCACCATTTATAGATGGCCCTATTTTTAGCGAACAGATTCTGCAGTGTCGCCACATTGCATCCGCGAGGAACAAGGCTTGGGGACCGCACCACCGCGACACCAAAAACAGCCCGTGTGATGATAGATGAAGAACTGTCTCCCTCTTGGGACAAAAAGTGTCCTCCAACACAAGTTCAAAGGAAAAAAAGCTTTGTTAGGACTTCATAAAACACAAGTCTAGCTAATAGAGAATGTGCTGTATGTAGTGCGCCTTATAACCAAGAAGAGAAAGGAGATTTTTTCCCATATTTCTAAGGCTGAAAGTATGAGACAGGTAATCCTATAGCCCCTCTACCTTTGTCAGCTCAGGCGTACATTTGAATGGATACTCATAATCCTGGTCACAAAAGACTGATCACTGGGACACATCCATATAGAAGAAAAGAATTTCTTTGGGCTTAAAAGTCTCTTTGCAGCTTTAAACTTGTTTAAAGATATGGCCACGGGTGTGAATGCATTTCAAGAAGGCAATACAGAAAAAGGGCATTAGGTTCCTGTAGCAGAGAATAAAATAGCAAAACCCTGTAAGGGGGCTGTAACATAATGAATTTGTCAAGGATGGAGTGGCTGTTCTTCTTCTCCTCTGCTATGCACCCGGACCCATATCTCTTTACTTCCTCAGCCACCATTCAATAGGAAAGCAGCATGAAATGCCTCAGTTTGAAATCCAATGCCTCTCTCCCCATCTTTGAAAACCACATCCGTTTTGGATGATGTTTCACCTCGTACTTAGCATGATCCGAATGCTAATGCCCCAATGAAAATTCAATGAATCCGTGTTTGCATATCAAATGTACTCAGCGTCAAAAACCGTTGCCTCAGTGTGTTTCCTCGGCCAGGTTGACATTGTTGGCCTATCCCACAGACCCACACGACCCTGGCCCGGGCCACTCTCCTCTGCAGGGTCTATTACCCAGCAAATCAATAGCCACAGATCCTGGCTCTGGCCTATAGACAGCCTTCCAGTCTTTAAAGATGGTCGATACCCAACATCCTCTTCTAGGATGCAAAGTAACATTAAATCTTCAATCACAAAACATCACTGCCACGGCTAACCACCCTCAATTATCCAGCAGGGCTGCAAGCAGGCCCGGCATTTCCCGCTACAGCTTTCTTCAGCATGAGACAGGTCTGACAGAATGATTACCGCCCTTGTATTAGAAAATTACAATGCTGCAAAGGTTGTGTGATTTCAAGAGTGGGAGAATTACCCTGCTTATCAGCTATTAGGCTACAAGAAAGACACAGTTATTCACACATCGCATAATAGAGGCATGATGTAAAACCAAGCAAGTGGGATTTCATTTTGTAATCCAATGAATATAAAAACAGCAAACTCCGAGTGATGAATTATATGAGGTGTAGAAGAGACTGTAATTCTTCACTTTTTTAACCTTATAAATCTGAGGTGTTACCTAGTGCCACCATTGTAATGCAGAAATTGTCTAAAGCTATACATCAAGGCAGGCGCTCGACAACTTCTGGCAAGCCTGACACTTGGATTAGAATAATAAGATATTAAATTTATCCGCTTCTTGTGAAAAACATCCAAACTCTTACTGGGAGAGGTCTTGTTGCCTGCAGCATGTCTCCATAAATATCCAAGGCCAACATGTTTTTCTGCTCACTCATCTAATTTTAGATGACTGACATCTCAGAGGTTTAGAAGAGCTGCGGAATGTGAATGTTTACATGGGTGGCTAACGGGAAAGACTTCAAATCTCTCTCCTGAGGTTGACATCTTTGTTATTTGCATATTTGTTCATCATGATGAAAAAAAGTATATTCCCAGGTTCAAGCTGTGTACATTGTGAAGTTTCAGGGATGAAACATTGACTCGGAATAATCATCTGCAAATGCTTAGAGCTTATTTAAAATCTTACAAGTAAGATTTGTTTGCCCAGAAGATGCTTCTATTATAAAAATGTGAGAGGGTAAGGCTAATCACAGCAAAACATTTACATTCTGACTTCAGACTCTTCTCCGGGGTCCAGTTTTTCTTTTGCGACACTTCATTAATTCAGTACAAAATATAATTCAAAGACTTTCATGACTGCTTAGAGGGTCAACATTGTGCTCTGTGCAGTGATCACACTAGACCAAAAGATACTGTGCTCTATTGTGGGGAGCCTGTGGGGACACAGTTAGAGAAATGGGAGCCAATTTACAGCCCTAGAGCACATTTGGGACCTTCTTTTGGCCTTATTCTGCCAAGCCCAATGTATGGAAATACCAGTGGGACAGATTACAAATGGTTCCAGAGGAAGAAATGACAAAATCAGACTGAATGTCATCACCACCGTCCCCATGCAGAAAATGAGGGAGTGGTACCGTGCATTGTGGGACATCCCAGCTTAAACGCAGCTGTAGGGTGAGGGAGACACGAGCACACACGCGTGCACATACACACTCAGGCACACATGTGCATACACAGGGCTGGAGCTAGAATTTATAGGGCCCACATGCACAGGAGGTGACTCTGGGCCCCCCTCCACTTTCCTCTGTTCCCTTCACCACTGTTACTCTGTGACAAACATCCACCCATAAGTCAAAACACCTCTACACATTGATTCATTGCTCATCCCTTAACTGAAATTGTACGTTTTGGGAAATTCCTTGGTAGCACTAATAAACCTGTCATGTTCAGCGCAGCACAGACTCTGTAAAAAATAACTTTTTCTCAGATGATGCAACACAGTAGCAGCTGCATCATATATTTGTTTGCAGTTTTATAAATCTCAGACAAACTCTGATTCAAACAAAAAAGTATAAGATATTTATACAAAGTGTACATTTAAAGGCATAGTTTGCCTATTTTGAAAAAAAGAATTTTTTTACTTACCCCTTGAGTCATATATAGGACAGTGGTGATGGTGTCCTCCTCTCATCATTCTTGGTGTGCTGGATATTGGCTGGATGGCCTCATTGCTAACTATCAGCCTCCTGTCATCGCCCCGGTTAGCTTTCTTTAAAAATAACTGCCTGAATTCACTCAAACAAGGTTTAACAGCAGTTTTAGAAGTGCTGTTATCTGACATGAAAATGCACATATGATTACCAAGTGCAGGATGACAATATTTTCACTCAAATTACTGCCACAGTACAAGCACACACATACCCACTCACTCACTCACACACTCCACAGGGACAGGTGTCTGTCAGCGTTGCTGACTTCAGCAGGTGTTGAGTCCACTGTTAGTTTACTCCTCCACCTCTTAGGCGCCGTATCTTTTCCCTCAGCTCACTCCACTGGCGCCAGACCTCAGGTACGCTAACAGACACACAATCATTCACCTCCTCTGAAGGCTCAGTTAGCCACTGTCAGCATTAGAGTGGGTAATCTGTATTAGCTGTGCAGCTCTACAGACTTTTGGATCTGGGATTCTTCCTAAAAAACCCTCTGGGATCCACTCAGAGTAATGCAATGCAAAAAAGGGGGGCTCTGAATCCATGTGCAAAGCTCCTAATGAGGCACAATATCCATGGCTCTTGAGAGAAGAATGGAGGAGGTGAGGGAGGGAGGGAGTCAGGTACCTACATATCCGTGCTCACCTGGGCTCCCTGTGGGACAAAGACTCTTACAGTGGGTAGTCAGAGGGAGAAGAAGTGATGGAGTTCACTGAAAAAGCCAGTCCGGCTTTGCTCATGGGGTCAGTCAACTGAACTTGGAGCTCCACATGCTTTTGTTCCATATTGCATTTTTTCCCTCTCTTTTTTATATTTCCACTCAGCAGCTGATTTACAGCCAAAGTGTCTCCAGCTCGTCATTTTCTCCCTCATTACCTTATCCCTTTCTCAAGGACTGCTCTGGAGAATATACAGGCTCAATTAAGCTGTTCTGACCAGAAATCCCATCGCTCATAAATCACCTCCAAGGGCTACTGATCAGCACAGTGTAAGGAGCGTACAGTAGCGTGTACTGTTGAGCAGGGCAGAGGCCACGCCGCATTATAAATCACGAGAAGAGTACAGAGGTGCAGAGGATAAAATATTGTGGGACTCTGTGTCATAAATCTGGAAAATAATCACTGATTGTCATTGAGCTGTGATACCAGACAATGAATAGAGCAGGACAGGTAAACAGTTATGATGTTATGGGAGAATGGGCAGAGACTTGCTAACCCTCTTATGTAGCCAGCCCTCTTTAGAGAGTGAAATTATGGCGAAGATCTTTTTTATTAGGAATTTTATGATGGATTTTGTCAATACTTCATACTGGCACAGGCGTTTTACAGGAGCGATGACGGATGGCAGAACATTCTGCCATCCTGTAAGCCAAAATTTGTACAGTGAAAATGTGCTGCACTCAGCTTATGTGTCAGCCTATTAAATAATCAGTGGGGGAACATTATCTTAATTCCTCCGAACATTTTCCCAGTGCACTGCAATTAGAATTGCATGCCTAAACCATACCTTGAGGTGTCGTTGCTTTATAAAGCTTCCTCAAATAGCTGCAGAGAACTTTCCTTATGTGTAACCCTTTTTAGTGTGTGAGCGAGATAAAGACTCTGTTCGCTGTTAATTTATTTCATGCCTTTTAACGAGGGCCTAGGGAGAAACCCTCTGAATGCATTACAGAGCTATTACTGTACTAAGGGAAATAATCTCAGTATTAAATTTGAGCATTCAATTTGACTGCGAGGCGATAGAGAGGTTCAGGTTTAATTAAAACAAATCCTTCACAAGAGTTATGTGATGCGAGTCTCTAACTCACTATTACAGCAAAATTATTGTCGGAGGATTGGGCTGTCATTGAATTTGTTGAATTCTCCGTAATTAAAATCGGTTTCATTTCTGGAGCAAATTAGTAATTGTGGCTGGGGGGTGACTGTCGTGGCGATGACGCAGCCTCAGCATATGGCACACAAAGCCACAGTGTGAAGTGACAGAACCATTTTCTTTCAGCCACAATTCTTTGAAGGTAATCCAGTATAGTTCTCAGTGGTAATCTGTTGCTTAGAAAGGGTACGGGTAGAGTACGCCGTAGCAGAAGCCTCATATTGATGTCAAACATATTCATTTTCCACCCACACTCATGAAGCAGCACCAGCTTCTTTGGAGAGATAGTTATCTGCAACAATGCGCTCATTGTCTCCATGTAATACAGTATTGCAAGAAGCATTTTTGAGGGGCATCACATACTGTGCAAAGCTCACGATGGTATGCATGCAAGAACCCCCTCACATTACATAGTGTAAGTACAAGATTAATCCTCCCAGAGATTATATGTTGCAGACAGATGGTGGATATGTATTATCCACATTGGCTGATCTGCTAACATTCCTCTGTGATTATCAACAGTGTGCTTACATATCTGCTCAGATTACTTAAGAGCATATTCAGGCCCTAAGATTATGAAACATGCGGGGAATAAATTCTGCGCATGAATATTCTAGCAGCTCCAGCAGTGAGGTGAAGTAAATCACTCAGCATTTCTGGTCAGTTTATAACCTCAGATCAATAAGGATAATGAACAGGTCAAAGTAACGATCCAATACCTATTTTGACGAATTGGCAAACAGTTCGCTTCAGAGCCTGTGAAAAGACAGACATACATTTTTTAAAATATACTTTCCCACATCAACCGCACTTTACTGTATTTCATTCAGTGGCTCCTATTCCTCGGTGCAGTGCTCTTTTTTTCTGCAGGCATGATGTGTCAATAGTAATGCAGTGTTGGTGCTAATATAGCGCAGCAGTGTCGGGACAACAGACAAACTTAATAGCTGCTGGTTAATATAATGTGCAAACAACATAATGCCAAGCACATGGTGTTTCTCCTGTAGCAGTGAAAGTGTTAAGACCCCTGCACTCTCATTAATCTCTATTGCTCCGTGTCACTGTTTAGAAAGAAAGGCTAGATTACTCCCATCCCTGGTCTGAGACTCTCATTTAGCCCTGTGCTGCAAGCCATTATTCAGCCATCACAGGAAAGCCACAAAACAAATGGTATTTACCTCATAGACCATATTACTTGAGGCGAGTGGGATGAGAGTGGGGAGGCGAGAGACGGGAGAGGGAAGTGGGGAGAAAGCAGGAGTTTGCAACTCATCATAGAGCCGCAGTGCATTCACTTCCTCCGAAAGTGTCAGGCTGCAATCTCTCATCCGAGAACAAGACAAACGTCTAAAATGAGCTAAAGAAGGATTTGACACATATGTCTGACATCAGCATCTAATCCTTCGCCACAGTCTGGAAACATCACGATGGGATCGACTTGATTGCCATAGCAACAAACTCAAATATAATCCTGCAGGCCCTGAAAGCTCGGGTGATTGGGTTTGACTTTGATTTTAGTATAAAAATCACAGTTTGCCTCCACACCAAAGAATGACTGATTTTCAAATTAGGGCACTGTTAATTAGTCACCCTCATGAACACGGCCCACAATCCATCACAGTCCACAATCAAGAGCTTACTCGCGTGGTTTCAACCCACAAGCTTCTTACACGGCTGAATGAAAGCTTGCCCTCAAAAGTAACACTGATGACTAAATCTGTTTGCGCTTTACTTTCTGACATCTCCCCACACTATTTGCTGTCGTGACATGCAGGCTCGGCTCGCTGGTCGCAATCTCGACATCTGGACGGTCTTTCATTAATGAACAAGGGGACTCGCTGGTCTGGCC
>OMLF01011209.1:8606-19732 GCA_900302615.1 Holocentrus rufus
CACCACACCCCTCCATTGATTTATAAAATGGGGCCATAAATGGTGCGTCACAAAGAGCTGTACCAATATATTAAACGTGTTTACGATTTTTGGGTGGATTTTAACTTTTATATACAGAAAATGACTGAATCCATCCAAGTCCGTTTGTCTTTCCCTCCTGAAATCTGACAGTAAAATGATAAGAAATCATTTTGCAACATTACCAGTTTTAATGAGAAATCAGATCAGGTGGCAGCATCGTTACGGAGTCACCTGAAGCAGATGACCTCACTGTGGACGCCTGTGAAGGAGAAAGGCTCACAACATTTTTAATAGAACTCTTTGGAAGAATCACAACATCTGACATTGTTGACTTTGAAAGTGAATAACAGGCTGGAGAATAACAGCTCTTCTTTGTAGATGCATAAGCTATGTCAACATGGTTTATCTCATTGAAAACCTTCCTAGTTTTAATTCCAACCCTAACCTTAAATTGACAGATTTTTTTTTTTTTTGTAATTTTGATGAGCATGTAGTTATTTTTCGTGATCACATGGAGTTAACATCCAAGACTGAAGAAGTCATGAGTTTGAGAGCACTGTCCTTTAAGGGCACTGTCCTTTCTAGAAAGGTTCCAAGCTTGCCCTTTCCCATGGCTTTCAAGACCATAATCCAAGAGGTGCATGAGTCTGGTTAGACCTCATAAGAACGAAAGCTGCTCGGCGGTTCGGCAGTCTTATCTGCTCCCCCATACATTTTACCCATTTTTGGCTGTATTGAGTCCAAAACATTTCAAGTAGGACGGGGTAACTTAAAGTTCATCTAGGGAAAGTATTTGCTAAAACTAAGAGAGTGCACCCAGGAGAGTGCAGATCTCTGCCAGGCGTGTGTGGGGACACACTGTCTATATAAAGTAGATAGTTGTTGTGACTTTGTGCCATGACTCGTTGTAGAGAGGGTGAAAGGGCTTTTCCTTGGTGGCTTTAATCTTGTCCCTCGTCCAAAGACCAGAGAAGATTAGGCAGATTATTCCACTGATGGATGAAACAGTGACGGCTGTTTTACACTTCATGTTTCACAGTGGTGAAGCCTCAGGCTGTTGAACCTATTTCAACCCCCGTTTGTTGACAAATTCCATCGGCCTCTGAGAAAGTTTTACAAAACAAACAGCCACTCTCTCTCTCACACACACACACACACCGGACCAAACGCATAATTTCCTGACAGAGAAAAATATGAATCATGGACTTATTTAACTTGTTTAGTCTTATCGTTAAGTGTTTAACCTTTGGCAATTTCAAATATGACAATGTAGCATCCATGACATCATCTTTTATCTTGAACCACATATATACTGTAAGTCTCATGAGCCTGCAAACTCTTTTTGAGCTCATGATGATTGGGTAAAATGCATAATGAAACCATATTACTGTAATTTATGAATGAAAATAGAGACAAACTTGTAAAGTCAGCCCACGGTTTTTAAACACGTCTCTAAACTTCATTTGAGAAACAATATTGGCTTTTTTTTCCCATTCAGTTTGGTGACAATTTCAAAGACAATGTGAACATTTCAACGTTTGAAAAGCCCAAATTCAACATGACCACAACTGACCGAATCTTTTTGGGGTATATTCACAATAATCTTGGGGTTCATTAACATATGCAGTCGAAATTCTTTGCAGAGATTTGTCAGTCAGTCTGACTATGAAGATTTACACTGGTGTGTCTGTTCTTCCCTGCAGCAACCACCATAGTGGAGGCGGGCAAAGACAAAAAGAACCCTGATGACTTTGCAGAGGCCTTGGACTCAGTTCTCGGAGATTTCGCTTTCCCTGATGTGTTTTTGTTTGATGTGTGGGGAGCCATCGGAGACGTCAAGAATGGCCGAATTTAGACGTGCATAGTCGTGAGAGATCTGCTTTCTATGAGAGAAACAGTTAAGAGGTTCAGATCCACCCATTTCTGAAAATAAATTGCGTAGAAGCTTTTACTGTTGCTTTTCCAATCTCAATCCATTTCCTTTGAACTAAATTAAACTAAATAAACAAAGTCAAATCACCATATATTATATATGTTCTTCTTCAGAGAGAAAAACAAGTATATCAATAAAATGTTAAAATTTGCCATGATACCAAAATTGCAAACAGCCAGTTATAAGAACTGAGCGGTATCCATGGAGTGATCCTATATAATATATAGCTGGGGTTGTATTGATGAAAAAAACGCTCATAAAATCCAAGAGGACTTGCTTTCCTGTTCAAACAGCCCCATCTTTTCTGTAATTATGTGTACAGAACTTGAGGAAAGATGGATGCATGACATTAAGGGAACATTAGCGAATCAGCAAGCCATCTAGAAAACCAGGAAGTTAGATAAGGCACAGTAATGTTTCCCCCACCAAAACGTAAAGTCACGGGGACAAACAGGAGAGGAGGAAGGGGGCATCCTTCGGTCATGCCATTGTTGGAATACATTTTCTAACAATATCCACATCCCTGTACATTCTCATAATTCACATGCATGATTTGAAAATTCTTTGGACTCGCGATAATTGCATTGAATTAATTGCAAGAGTGAAAGTTATTTAAAAAAAATGGAATAAGCTGATGATACTGCTGTTTCCAAGCAGCATGTTCCTGGCAAAGTCCTGCCATGCATTCCAGCGTCTCCCTGGGTAATTAATCAATGTCATACAGATCCCCCAGATTTCCCACAATAAAAAATGGCTAAACAGTGAGGAATGCAGGCATCTGTCAACCAGGAATGTCACTGTGCATAGGAGGGGAGCATTAAACTATTAACATTAAACTAATTATGGAACATTAAACCACTATTAGCCGGAGGTTATTGGTCAAATGTACATTCTTTGCCCTTATTTTCCTCAATCTTCTTGTTTGCCTGAAAAATGAAGGTCTCACTGCTTAATTAAGATTATACCTGCATAGTTTCTCATTAACTTATTTGTATTTGAACACTTGTTTCATGATGTATTAGTAACCTTTCATGTTATCTTGTTTGATTTCATAGACAGACTGTAAATAGACATTGTTCACATCTGTGTGAAAAGTGATATCCTATTCCAGTTTTGAATAATGAATGTATAGACTTGGTTTATCAGTGTCTTATACTTTAGTTCCACAGCTTTTAGCTCTGATGTTTGTCCCTCTCTCTGCCGACCACACAGATACAATCATCACATTGCAAGTTGAGGTTCAACAGTTTAATATTCACTTGCTCCTCAGAGAGGATGCCTAAATAAGGAGTGCAGCCTAACAGTTTGCAAAAAATACTACATCATGCTCTGTGAGATATCTGTGTTCACATGTAAACAAGGAAGCAATCAACTGCCAATTTTCACCATAGTTTGATGTGAATTTCTCAGAAGAGAGAGAGATCGTCCATCAGGGCTGCAGCGTTCTCAGATACACCAGTGTGACAGTAAGGTTTCAATTTGACACTCCATGTATATTACAGCACCACTTTATGGAGACCTGAAAATGTAGGGCATATTTCACCGTGTTTCAAATGTAAATAAAAATGTCTGGAGTTAAACTTAGCTTTCAAGTTCTTGCATGCCTCAGAAAACATTAAAAATCCCACTTCAACAGACGTCTTGTTCTCTGCGTTTTGCCTGCAATTTATTTACATGAAAAATCACATGCTATTTTTATCAAAACACAACATTTACACTTCAAATCCAGAGGGTAACATGAATCATTAACTTATATCTGTAATTCAAAAATAAAATGCTACACATAGTTAAGACAAAGACATTGCACAGGTAATGTGAGAGTATTCAGATTTTGTTCCAAATTGATAATTCAACCATTTAAAAAAAGCGACATTCCTCCAAAATGAATAAAAGTCAAAGCAAATTATGTTTTGCAGGTTCAGTGTGGGGTGGTACATGGGTAGTTATTGTAATTGTCACTTGTCTCAGATACATGTAATGGAATAAATTACTATTTCAATTTCAGCAATAATATTTCTGTCATCACCTCCCCAAAATTATCAGACTGATGTTGAATATTCCACCCCACTTTCAATTCATTTTCATTGCAATTAGCCGTCATCTCTTGGATGATGGCACACTGGAGACGTAGGTGAACATTTTTGTACAGTTGCTCTAAAAGCAGAAATAACCTCACTGACTGCATTAAACCTCAACAACCAGGCAGAGTCAGACCTTTCAGTGGATAAGCAATGCTTGTATAGAAGCCCAGTGAAAAAAGACATGATGTGAGAGAGGAGGCTACTAGTATTATGAAACCTATAAGACTGCTGTTAACTGATAAAATGCTTGTTAGCCTCGCTGATCTTTAAGTTCAATCCACTCCATCAATGTGTCGGTAAACTTGTTCGCCAGTCTGCTGACCTTCCAAGATCATAAATGCTTTTTAAAAATATCTTTATATTTCACCTGGAGCTCCTTCTTTTCCTTCAAACATGGCTGTTAGCAAAAACAGTTTTATGACTGTCTGATGTTAGCGAAGACCAGCTGTTGCACAGAGAAATGTTTTTATGTCCAATCTGAAAGTTCACATGTTGTCACACTGAGCTGGTTTAGATGAGAAACAGAAGTTTATCCTAAGAAAGAATGAGTGTAACACTGTCAGTGGTGGTAAGTACTATGTCTTTGTTTGACAAAATGATAACACAATGACATTAACAGAGTGATTTCTTTATATGTAAGAGATATTAAAGAACAAATTAAGCATTTGATTTTTTTCTAAAATAGATATACAGCATTTTTGGTTTACAAACTCTTCTTTAAATCTTTCATGCAGTGTAGTACATAACAAATAAATACTATTCTTATACTTTTAAGTCCTGATCTTGGAAGTTAAGACTTAAAGAAAATGAACTTTTTTTTTTAATACTGACAATCTAAACAGTGCATTTTCATAATTCAAGCAAACATCCATGACTTGAATTTGTGCAAAAATCACATTGTCATCAAACTCAAAGTCATCAAACTTGAGCTTATGACTTGCATACAAAAATTTGGAAGTGTGAAATTTACCAAAAACACTGTGGTAAACATGGGGACATAATTCACCCAGCTAGAATGGACATATGATTGTACATAGTTCCACTGTCATTCCACACAATATTTTTTGTTGTAAAGGATAATGTTCAGGCAGAGAATGATATGACCTAACTGACACAAATTTTGTTATTCCCCTTTCTGCATAAATCATGTTCAACATAAACATCAAAACCAGTTTAGTTTAGTTGAAACATTTTCAGTTATGTGCCCTTCTACAGAAGCTTGAGGGCAGTCAGTTTTCAATGTTAGGACTCTGGGGATCCACTGCTACACTTTGCCTCAAACTTTCAAGGCTTTTCCAATTAGTTTCCAAGGTTAACCATTTAAAATTATTACAATTATTAGAAGTATTGCCCTGAGCACAGAATGAAGTAATACAATACAGGCTAGTTTTGCAGTGTTTGCATGTGTGTCAAAAGTAATTTTAGGCAAGATTCAAAGCAGGAGAGAGCTGGCCTCCAGAAGAGTGAATGTTCTACCTATGAAATATCTCTATAAGTTAGTGTTTGTTATGACATCTTTGCCTGTTATGTTCACTTCTGCTGAACAGCTGCAGATCATCAGACCACACAAACACACAGTTAGATATAAGATACACAGCCTCGCTCTCTTTTGGATCGATAGCTGACTGGGGTCACACACTTTCAACTTTCTCTGTCAAACTTTGGAGAACTGCTTGGCACTGGATCAACGTTGCTGAGAACTACGGTTCTTTTCCTGCAAAGGCCTGATCAAGTCCAGATGCTACTGGAAAGACCTTTCTGAATCTTCTTTTTCAAAGCATAACAATCCCAACTCATTCCATATCAGCATGATGCTTGTGTACAATTATTTAGGAACCACTGACTATTGACTATTGTCAATAATAGGTTTGTTTTAACATAGGTGTTCAAACAGTTTTTGATCTATCTCAGACCTCTGCAGTGGTTCAGGAGCGTTCAGTCAGCAGGATGGCCTTGTGGACAGAGAGACTGTCCTTTGATTCCTCAGATGTATCACCCCCCCAACAGCCATATGTCCTGCTGAAGTGTCCTTGGGCAAGACATTAAACTGCTGCTCACTCATAAATAACTCTGAATAAGAGCATCAGTGCTTATAGTGTGCAAGTTAAACATATATTGTCAGATATGCTGTCCAGAAGAATAACAATGTTCAGTTCTTCCATATTACAGGTGCAACCCTCCTGTATTCTGGTCACAGTCAACATGAGCAAACAGGAGAGCAGAAACATACCAACTACTCCGATGATGTCACTGTCGTTTTGTCAAACTGAGCAACGGGTTTGATACAACCAGTCAGGGAGAAGGAGGCAGTGATGGAGGTGTTGTGTTTGACTTCTCTGTTCCTTCCGATTCGTCGTGGCCCAGGTTGCTCCCAATTGAAGAGCGGGTGAACCTGCGGATGGTGCCACTGAAGGACGGGTACAAGGTCATGATGGACCCACGGGACCAGTTGAAATTGGGGTAGATGCGCTTGAGAATGGCCCGGCGAAAGAGGATATAGACCCACGGGTCCAGGATCTGGTTCCAGGTGACGAAGCGAATCCACAGCAGCAGGTACCGGACCTGGAGGTCACCTCCAGACAGCACAGTCTGTGCAATAAACACCTGATGGAGGAGACATGGAGGGAGGGATCGAAAGAGGGAGGGAGGAGATGAGAGGAGGAGGAAGGGTAGAAGTGGAGGAAGATGGATGGATGATGGAAGGAGGGACAGGAATGGAGCAGTTACAGGTGGGAAAGAAAGAGGATAAGGTGAAAAGAAAATGAAGATTTAAGATATTTTAGGATATGTTATGCTCCACTCAGGACAGGAATCACATAGCTAGGCTGGTGTTCCTGTGGCTCTCCTGAGACCGTGGTCACTGCAACAGTTATTCACTCTGCCTCACTTAAGACTTATTTCTGCCTTGTTAGCATTAGCCCACAATTTTCCCGTGGGGGGGTTAACCATGTTAACAAGTTCCTTCAGGACTAGCAAACTGGCTCAATGTTGGTCCTCTTCCAAATGAATCTAATGTAAAAATTCTAACTCGTCTCCTGTGGTTTTACAAGGAGTGCAAGTAAAATACTTCAACACAATGTGCATACAGAATTCCTATGTATATATTGTTATATCAAAAACTGTTGCATGCAAGGCAGGTCTTCCTGATTAGATAACATGCAGATTGACAGTTTAGTCAGACATTATTTCTCAGGGGTGGAGCTGCTCAAAAAGCAGATATGATGTTACTGATTGAATTAAACCTGAATGGGCAAAGAAGATAATGAGCTTGTTGACATGCACATCAGTATTCCAAATGTGTTTACAATAAATGATCAGTAACCATTTTTTTTAAATATCTGTGGAGATAATCTCACGTTGTACAGTTTTGATGCTCAGTTCATGAAAGGCATGGTACCTCAATGCTTATGAGTCCATGAGAAGATGATTTTGCTGCTCACCCAAAAACAGATCTGGTGTTTACATGCCAGAATATTAATATCAGCATATTCCAGATAGTTTCTTTTCTTTCCCATATTCAGAATTTGGGCTTGTCCTGCTTACTGCAAAAGAGTCACGATGAGTTCATAAGAAAACTCATAAACAAAACATCTGAATATACTGAATATCAATGTGCATGCGCATTAATTAATTCATGAATTAAATATGTACAGAAATGTGTATAGGATGAAGACTCCAATCTGCAGATGAAATGACCACTGTTACGATGAGGAGCTGCCTGTGTTAGTCTGAGGGGATTGAAAGCATGTAAACATAATGAAAGGCTCAAGTGAAATGTTTATTAGCATTGAGAGTGGAATGAAGCATATACAACAACACTGATATCAACATGGGACATTGGCTGCACCATGGCACATGCAGCAGATGAGGCGGTCAAGGGTAATGTGATTTGGAAGCTGGAAGGCGTCGGGAGGCTTTGATGTACAGATGAGCTCATGAGTTTCACTGGCAGATGTTTGGGCAGGGCTGGGCTAGCCAGCCAACCACAGCCCAAAAATATTAGATGGGGTAGGGGGTGATTAGTGACTTTAGGGATGCCGTATTACTGTGTTACTTATGGACGTTTTTTAATTTAAATTTTTCCTTCTACTCGCCTTAGTCGAGATTCTTGACACAAGATGTATATCCAGGGGTCAAATATCTGATTGCAGGTGGCCATCCGTATGTAGAACAAAGTATTTTCTGATGTTGCAGATTCAGCAGTCACAGCGCTCATCAGAATATATATCTGTGCAGGGCAGCACACATGGGGTTAGACAGGGTTCAGGAAACAATGATCACTATCAGCTATTACGGGGCGATGGCTTGGACCCTTCTGTTCCTGACCTAACCTGGCACAGCCAACTGATCTTGCAAGTTCATTTTCATGACTCATGAAACCAAGCATTATTGGAAGCCACCACAAATCCAGATCAACCAGCATCCTCAGAGGGACTACAGGTGTGGGTTGGGTTGCACTGAAGTAGAAAACACAGAACATAAAGGTAGATTTTCCTTACAAAAACGACAAGAATCATGTACCAACATGCTAACAAGCAAGCAAAACTTGTTTTCACCATCACTGTTTACTTTTGGGGCTTTTAAGGGGTTCTCTGATCCCGGGCTGCATTGCTAAGGAGAAATTAAGCATGGAGAGGGGGAGAGGGGAAGTGGAGAAAAAGCGCTTAGCAACCTTGTAACGCCTCATTTTCTGAGCGAAACAACTACCACAGCTTCCCATAGACCATCTTTGTTGTACATCATAAGTTATGTTTGGTAGACAAGTGCAGTTCTATGCTGGCACACGTTTTAGTATGTTCTTTATTTTGCATGATTTCTTGATTTTTAATCAAAACTTATCCAACATAAAAAGGCAAATTATATATTATTTAGTGCCGTAGATGTGAAACACCATTCTTTGTCTGCAACGATGTCCTTTAGCCCACACATTCGTGTTTGCCAGATAACCCTAACCCTAACTGAAATAAAATGCAGCCTCTCTGTTCACCTGTGGAAAATTATCATAGAATAATTAATTTTTTTTGCAAAAACCAAAACTGAAAAGTGAGATGAAATGCAGCCTCTCTGTTTATTACAGCGAGTCAAGGCGCCTCCAGGGAACATCAACTAGTGATGCAAGTATCTGCCGGTTGAACTTCTAGCAGCAGAGGCATAAATAACTACCTGAAGAGATGACTGAACACGTGTGCATGTGGTCAACTTAATGGCAGTTTTAGCTTTATTTCAGACACATGACGGATGAAGTTTCCTTCCTGAATGATTGGCTGCGCTCCAAAATCTGACCAGCACATGCTGGTTTTGCTGACCTGACCCAAAGGCACATATTATAGCTAAATCAAAAATTGTCATTGGATTACTATCACAATACTTGCAGAATCACAAAGATGATTTTTAAGTTGGGCTTTGATGAAGAGCCAATAATGGTTAATTTAGCCAGTAGCCTCCAGCTGCCGCCCTCAATCCTTTTAAACACTTTGCTCACTGCTATGTAAGAAGTGGCCAGCCGGCATGTCCAAATGGAGTGCACCCACAGCTAACTGATTCTGTGAGTCAATGAATAGTAAGCGAACAGTAAGTGAGTGAGTGAGTTTCACTTACACCTCATAGAGGTGCTTTGCATATACTAAAAAAAGAGAGAACAACCCAGACAGATGGAGAAGATGAGGCGCAGGCTCAGGGTCCAAAGCGGATATCCCTGTCTGCAGCCGGACATGACCCATTCTCCCATTGGTCTTATCTCCACCAAACACACACATGCACACAGTTACATAGACACACATTCACACACACACATTTCCTGCACAGTTTTGGTTCAAAGCAGCAATAAAAACAGCTGCTAGCACTCTATTTATTCCTGAAAACGTTTGCTACATACAAATGTTTTTATTATCAAGGGCTTGTATTGAACAGAGATTACTATTGCGCAGAGATCATTTTAATGTAAAAATAGTAAAATATGTTTGCATGACTGAATGATCTGAATTCTTACAGAAGATAACGACAAAAGCAAAGCAGTGGAAACACTGCCAAGAAGTAAAGTTGCGTATATTTTGGGCACAACAGATAATCGAGCTGGAGCATGTGATCAGAGTGCCTAAACTTTGGATAAAAACAGTCTGAGAAATTACAATTACAAGGCAATACAAAAATGGATCTTAAATTTGCTGAAATCACAAATAAAGAGTGCAAAAGAAAAGAGTGTCCCCTCCTGACTAACTGAGACACTGTAGGTTCACCACCATTTCCCATATTAATTTCAGATGTTGGGTTGGAGTTGCTGGTGGGAAACTGATTTGGCACAGGAAGTACTGAATCAAAACTCAAAAGCCAAACACAAAACTCATTTCTGACGGTACACACGCACTCTGTCCAGAGAATGCTGGACTCACAAACAATGGTCAAAGCTATTCATCACTTCCGACCCGACAACAGCTAGAGACATTAAGGTCAAAGGACCATACTGTTTACTGACATCACTTTGCTTGATTTCTGCGTAACTAAGGCTGGCATTACACAATGCAACTTTCTGGAAATTAGCTGCAGACTGCAAATTTAACTGCTGCCACCTGGAACACCACTGACGTGCAAAGTTGCTTGGTGCAGGTTACGATTTGAATTCAGAAAATCAATTTTACAAACTCACATATATAACTATTATTACTTCACGATAAGACTGGAATTACACAATGCAACTCTCAAGCTATTATTTGTAAATGAAACTTCTACTGTGTTGCCAAAC
This sequence comes from Holocentrus rufus, assembly GCA_900302615.1. Taxonomy (NCBI): domain Eukaryota; kingdom Metazoa; phylum Chordata; class Actinopteri; order Holocentriformes; family Holocentridae; genus Holocentrus; species Holocentrus rufus. Next base: position 19,381 of record OMLF01011209.1, read on the forward strand.
CTGTTTGGTACATCCCAAATTCATTGTTTTCATTGGACAGCTCTCTTTCAGAACTCGAACACAACCAAGTTGCATGGAGATGATTTTACATTTCAGTTGCACCATGTAAAGACAGCCTTACAGGAAACTGCTTTTCCCCACAGCTGTATCATTCTCTGTGTTGTGTTGACATGCACGTGTAAAACAGACAACTCACCAGAAAGGGGCACCAGCAGACGGTGGCAATGACCATGATCAGGATGAGCTGCACCATCATCTCCACCTCGTAGTCCCGGCGACGCTGCATCCTGTCCTGTCCGCAGCACACCTTGATCAGTGTCACTACGCTCACTGTGTTCAGCACAAAGGACAC
>OMLF01011214.1:23172-65330 GCA_900302615.1 Holocentrus rufus
TATTTTAATTAAAATTTAATTAGTATTTTTTTTTGTCATGGATGTAGGAGATTTTAACGTGCAGTGCTGCATGTTAAACTAAAGGAAAAGTAAACATTTTAAGATATATACTTGCTTTATCTTAAGGCAGTAAATAATTTGTTTTATCACATGTCACACTTTTTCAAAAAAAAAAGAAAAAGTTTTAGAAGTATTTCTCACCAGGAAGTTACCACCCACTTGTAGTGACATCACAACCAGGATGTGAAGTGAGATATCAGCCAGTTAAAGTAAAATGGGTGAGCATCCAAACCTCATGCTGCCCAATTTTAATCACTTTTATGTGATTATGATGTGGGAAGGCAATTTATGTTTTAAAATGACACTTACATCTTCATCAAACCTTCACTAACATGCACTATATTCTTGCATATAAATCAACCTTTAAATATCCCCTCCTGTTGCTGTCTGCCCTTTCATGTGCAGATGTAAACAGTACAAAACTTACATCAAAACTAAAATCAAAACTAAAAAAGAAATTTGTGGCCCAGGCACTTTACTGAACACATAATTAAGCTGGTATCATTAGAGGTTGAATAGCATATTCAGTCTCTGTTCAAGGTGAATGCACAATAGTTACATTGATTCCTCACTCAGGAGCAGAATGAATAAATTGGATATAGCCCCCAAAGTGTCTGCCATAGCTTTTGCAACTCCTATCTCTGGCTCACCATATCTCAGTGTAGGCACACATCAATCCCGACACACTTCCTTTGCGGCTTGTGGCTTATGGCGAAACAAAGGACCATCAATGGGCTTTCGCCTGGAAAAGCATGCTTTCACAGGCTAGTCCAGAAACGTTACTCTCTCTCCCTCTCTCCCTCTCTCTCTCTCTCTCTCTCTCTCTCTGTATGCGTGTGTCTTGATCATTTTCAGTTAACCTGGTGCTCCTACTCATTCAAAGAGTCTTATTTGATTTGAATTATTGCTCAGTTATGGAGTGAAACGATATACACTGTGAATAGAAACCATTAGTTCTCCTCTTAATTTATTTATGTTGTCCACATGTGTTTTTACAGCCATTAGTCAGTATATATTACGCATTAAATAAGCATTTAAATACATATTGGTACAAGTTATTGTATGGTATACTCAGGTAAAGAATAGTATTATTGTTTTATATTCTTATTTTTAAGGGATGAATACTTTTAATGGTTTGTTTCATTCTAGTAAGTGCCAAGGAATTAAATCATCTGAGTATATTTTGTGTGACTGACAACTTACTTGGTGTCATCTGAACAGATAGCCCCTCTCATCTGGTGCTACATCTGAAATGCTAAGAATGCAAAGCCCATTTGACCCAGGTCTGCTCAAATGTGTTTGTGTATCATTACACATGCAGAATGAGAAGATGACATGTTGTTTGTCCTTAATTCAACATTAAGTAGACCTATTTGGAGAGCGCATCAGGAGCCTACGTTAGTGCATGATATGTATACATTTGTAAATTGACCTGCATCTGTTTCACATGGTGGATCAATGGAAGGACAAAGACTTTAATTGTGCATAACCTCACTCAGATTGAAAACTTCTGGGAGACAAAAACGCAATGATTTTATTCTATTATTTTCCTCTTTTAAACGGACTGTTTCTCTCAATGTTTGATTTTCTAAAGAGACATCAGAGATTAGTTCTAGCAGAGATACAAAAAGCAAAAACAAAAAATAACAATCTGCAGTACTAGTATCCTTCCTACTACTATTGCGTCAAAAAGAACACATAAATATGTTTAAAAGGGGGAAAATGGATTCAAAAGGGTATAGAGACATTGCATTTGCTTCACATTATAGCCTGTGCATGAGATTACTGTTGTCTGTCTGGATCCAACGAGCAACAAAAAAGAAAAAAACAGGTTCAAGCAAACTAATTAGCCTGGCATTTACCTTTAAACTGACGTTGCATGATTTCTGCTCCTTGGAAATCCTGACATCCTCTGCAGCCCCCCACCCCCCACTCTCTCTCTCTCTCTCTTCCACATGTTCCTCAAGCCTTGCTGCATCACTATCGCTGTGGGGCTTATGATCAGTTTCTCAGGTCACTGGTGAACCCAAAAAAGAGTTTGCAATGAAGGCAGCCCTCTTCATGCCCTCCTCTCTCCCCCTGCCTCCTGTGTCATTTTGCAAAGAGAAGGTTGACAAGCCCCTGTCTTAGGATGCCGCAGGGCTCTGCCAAAGTGCCCTCTTTTGCCCTCTTGAACAGCTGTTTTAAGGACCTCAGCTCCTTCGTTGTTTGTGGCGTATCTGATTCACTGTGTAAGAGGTTCTAGTCACTCTTCTCCTCTGCAGCTGACAAGAATCCTCTTCTTTTGACCTCTTCCTTTGGGCATCTACAGCGTGAATCAACTTTTTGTGCCAAATTGTTTGCAAATTTCACTTAAAGCTGCAACATGCAACCTTTCCATATTAAAACTAGAAAGCAGTCAGCAGAGTGCATACCAACACCACGCAATTGTCAAGGTATGCCAGTTCCACATGTTGGATTCACCAAAAGATAACCCACATCCCCCTTTGGCTAATCAGCATGAAAACCTAATCAGTTCTTCCTTGCAACATGACCAACCTTTCTAAAAAGTTGAAGGATGTTGCGTGAAATCGTTCAGAAGTTACACGTGTTTTTAAGTGAGGACACGCCTGCTGCCATGCCCCACTGTGCAAAAACAGTGTGGATAGTGAGTCAGTTCTTCTCTGCCCCATGACCAACCTTTCTGCAAAGTTTCATGCCAATCTGTTCATAGCTGTTTGAGATATCCTGCTAACAAACAAACAAGCAAACAAACATACAAATGGAAGAGGGCAAAAACATAACCCCCATCCATCTCAGTTGGTGGAGGTAACCATTGTGAGTAAATGAGATATAGTATTCATGATAAGTGTGTGTCTTTTTCTCTAACCCTGTGTGCACATCCCTAAATTTCCCCTTTTGTCATAGAAATTGGCTTTTCAGTGATGGTCATTATGTTTTGCAGCATGCACCATTTGCTGTGGGGGGGGTGTTGTATGGGCATGACCAGTGGTGAGCTGAGTTAAGGTTTGCAGCCTCAATTCAGAAGTCATCCACAATAATAACAAAAAAAAAGAAAGCAGCAAGAAATGAAAAAAAATATGAGGAGTTGAATGTGCACAAGGCGAAATCTGTCATATGTTTAAAAATGTGATTAACTTTGGCAGTTTTTTTATTTTCCTCCACCAAACGTCTGCATACACCGTGTGCTTTTTAATGCAAACAGTGACTTTATGGTTACCTCAACGTCAGGCAAGATAGGTAAGGTAGACAGCACATCAAGATGACTGACAAGTTTTGGGACAGGAACCGGACCAGCTGAGGAGATGGAGGCCAAACAATACACTTCCCTCCACACAAAATGAAAAATTCCCTTTATGTATTTGCCACAGGTGTAGCAAAGCTATTGTTACAGTTGCAATTGTTATAAACCATAGTCCGTGTAATGTAAGACTCTTGCATTTGGAATTCACTCAGATTGCTCTAAAAGTTGCTTAAATTCCTTATTTTTTGAAGCAGAACACCACATTAAAACAGTTTAATTTCAATGGTACTTCACTGAAGCTCATCTGCCTAATCTGAACATGAATCTATAATGTTTTATAATAACATATTTTATCAAATAATCCAATTCTTATCAAGCTGTGGACCTCGTCTTATTGCTGCTATTCAGATATCATTATTATGCTGTATGTGAATTAATAAAAAAAATTCCAGCTAAGATAATTAATTGTCACGAAGGTTCTGATGTTTTTGGGGGCATTAATACCCCAAATAGTAAGTGTTGGAAATGTGTCCTACTAGTGGGTGTGACAGTCATTACAAACTGTTTTTGGGTCTCTTTCCAGACCCAAAATACACCCAATATCACACCAAGCCATCAAGTATAGCCAACGGGTTGCTATGTAAACATTTGGCGAAAGTGACCCTTGCTGCAATAACAAACACCGGTGCCAGGTCCCTAAACCAGTTTTGACTCTGGGACCATCAGATGTTAATCTTCTGTTGTCATTTACATAACACCAGTGGGCAGTTTTGTTGACATTTGAATCCAGACCGAAAAAAGAGATACTGCTAGCTGATAGCGTTCCCTTGGACATATGCAAACTTTTAACCATGAAACTGTAACAGAAGAAAATTTTTGGCGATTTCTGTTTTTGGTTAAATTTAGGATCAATGTCCAGGGTTTCACTTTCAGATATTTTTTCCCACCATGTATTTCTACATTTTCATTTAGGGCTTTAATCAGTGTATTGTTTAACAGTCACAACTATAATTGTTAGGGTGATGTTGGATAAATAGGCATAATTTTGCCTCTACCATACCTAGGCTGACCTCATTGTTTTTTCTCTATTGTTGTGTTGTATACATTCCTCTTTTTGACCTTCTGAAGTCCTCCATCTCTGGCCTCAGCCACGACCGCTTTGAGGGGGCGGAGGGGCGTATTACATTGTAGCCCCCCCATCGTACATATCTTTCTCACGTTGAAGAGAGAGTAAGAGAGAGAAAGTACGAGGGAGAGGCAGAGGCAGAGAGAGTCATGCATGGGTAGATGGGTAGGAGGGAGCAGCAAGCTGTGACTCTGGACATGTTCTGCTGGGTGCACTGAACCCCGGAGGCTGCAGCCACACTCAGCTCTTTGTTGTTTTCACTCTGCAAAGCAAAGCAGGGTACTTTCCTGAGCTAGGGAGGAGGATTAGCGTTGCATGGCCTCCATCTCCAGCTGCACACATGACCAGCACCATAGGAAAGCCCCCAAAGACAGCCCAGAGAGAGGTGTGAGGGATGAAAGGGAGCGAGGCCAAAGATGAACATCCGGTTTCCCAGATACTGAGGAATGTTGCCGGGCCTATAAACTCTCTAAATGAACTGGACAGCTCCGTTTTTTTATTAACACTCCCCCGTATTTCTGTGAAGTTGGATCCTTGTTCTTGCGCAGTATCCGTTTTCTTTGTTTTCTCTTTGTCCTGCAGTGCAAACACAGGGCTTTGTATTACTATATTTAAGAGGACATCCCATTGACCACATTGATTCCCCATCCTCTTCCCCTAATCCTCATCAATATGTACCTGAATGTATCCCACATCTTCCAAACTAATCTCTACTCTAGCCTTTGACCCAAATTTAAGTAAAATGTTGAAACCGTTTTATATCAAATGCTTTGAACATGGATTTTATTTCAGAAGTAATCACACATGTCAAATATAATTTTCCCATATTCCATCATTCTTTGTCGGATGACTTGTATAGGTTTAGCTAAATGTGCCAGTGCAGGACTAACCTTTTTCCATGTAGTGTAGCAAACACACACCCACGTATACACCTGAATTAATATTTGACAGCTTGGCAGCACAGAAAGATGCTCCCCATGTATAGAGTTGAATTATGTGTACACCTACATGTTTTAATCCTGAACCCTTGCTGTCTTCTTGTTGAGCGCTCTCAAGCTAGGAGGCCAACTGGCATCGGCCTTTGCAGCCATAGTTAATATCAAATGTAATATGCATTACTGCTTTAAGTATTTAACCATAACATTAGCAATAAAATTGTTGGAAAATTCATTAAATTTACCAACTATTATCATAGAGTTTACCATCTGTGTTTCTCAATCGTTTGTTTGTTTGTCCCTCACTTGAAAAAAATCTCAAACTTTTTCATTTTTTTAACATTCAAACTACTTCCGCAGTATTACTGGGTGATCTCAATGTTTATTCATGTCTATTAGTCCCAGTTGCTTAGTAGCTAAACACAGATTTTTTATTTTCCACTGAAGCACACTTAAGCAGGGAAACACACACACATGCAGAGAAAAAGTTACTTAAAACTAGCTTTGTGACAGCGCTTACATGTTTGCCGACTGTGAGCACCTTGGGAAATAATATAATAAATCAAATTTGCAATGGGAATTCTGATCGCTTACTATCCACTAGAGCTAGCACGGCCGATTACAGTAACAGTGTGAGAGGATTTAACTCATGTCCAGTGACAATTTGTAGCAAATACAAGTCTGCAAAAAATATACAAAAACTAAATCAAACAATCTAATGCTGTAAAATACATGACTTCTCTTATCAGGAGGCCAGGACACCGGAAATGAATCTTCTAATTGCTTGCAAAGCACTCCCACAAGCAATATGAGTTCTACAGAAATGTGAGAAGGAAGAAAAAAACATTCAATACAACTGGACTGAAAAATAGCTGTAGGAGGGACAGTAATTACAGGCTATCAGCTGACAATTAAAGAAATCAGAAGCACTAAAACAGGTTTTTTCAGATGTTAAGTGATAGAACACAGCAATACTGAGCATTACCTCCACATAAAAGGGCATGTGCTGAACTGTTGATCTTGATCTTGATCTTTTATGCATTAAACTCACAATTATCTTTGTTGTTCCAGGGTGAAAAATCAAAAGTAGTTTAAACATTATCGGCTGTTTTGTAGCGTCTCACTTAAGTTCGACTCCATGTAGTCACAGTGATTTGATAGCCTCTCCTCCCTCCCTCTCCACTGCTGCTCTCCACGCCCTGTGCATTGCATTTTTTCAAACCAGTGAGGTAGGTGGAGAGGGATACTACCATATTTCCAAAATGCTCAGTTCAAAAAGGACCTAATGAAAATCCTACGGTCTAGTGTCATAGCCAGACAATAACTTCTGCCAAGCATAAAAATCTCATGTGAGTCACGATTCACAGTTAAGACAATGAATGAGTAGGCTAGATGTACGTGTGTGTGTGTGTGTGTGTGTGTGTAACCTGAGCAAATTATGCTGTTCCTCACTTAACTGTGGGGGCTGAGAATGATGTGGAGGCTGAATCAAATATTCATACAAAGACAATTATTGGCCTACCTGCCTTGCCAATGCCTCCACTGCGAAACTCCTCTCTCTTTCAGTCAAAAGGCATACTGTTTTGAGCCTGGACTCAGCCAACATATGCCTGAATCACTTGCCCTGAACAATGTTTGGTTACTGTCGATAAACTACACATGAGCCACTTCTTAGCAATTCAGATGACAACTATAAGGAGCCATCCAGTTCATGGACAAAATTAACCAAAGCCATTTTGTGGACAATCTAGGTCTTTCCATGATAGGGGCAAAGTTTAATGACTACTTGTCAGTGTATGGATGAGGCCAGAGTAACCACAGTTGGCCATGACACTTTCATATTTGTACAGCAAACTCAGTGAATGTCTGCTTTTAGATAACATTTTTGTAGATAAAAGTGATTATCTTTAAAGGACATCCCATCTCACATAAATCCAGAGTTGCTAACCCAGAAGTGAAGGAGTCCAAATGCATTCCAAGACGGGTTCTGAGGGGTTTTTTTGCACGCGGTTTGATAAAGCAGTGAGAAGAGTTGGAGAGGTTATTTGGGCAACAAGCTGTCAGAAGTACCTTGAAATAGAAAGACTAATGCATTCAGGTGTCAATACACTTGTGAATTGCTGGTGTTATGAGACACATGTTTCCCTGTGATTTAATGCAGTTAAAGTAAGTGTGAGTAAATCACTGTGACTTAATTATGTTGGTACACACAGCTGGTTAAGCTACAGTATATAATGTTGGAATAGGACCTCCTCTGTGTGCCACTTTCTCCTTCTGTAATGCCAGGAGAGCGTGCCAGTAAAAATAGCGCGTAAAGGAGGGGTCAATGAACACAGTTGCCAACTGGTCATTGCAACAAGATTTCATAATACTGTACGCTCTAGACCCAGAGAGAGTCTTCAAGTGGATTTGGTTTAAAAAGTTAGCGCAAGGATGGTCCATCTGGGTGCATATTGCCTCCTTGTGGACTTCTGCTACTTTTTACAACTGAAGCACCACCTGACATGACTCTCATTCAAAACTATTTGTAAATGTGACAGTCAGCACTTGGGTTTGTGGCTCCAAAAATATGCTTTTTCATAGTCATACAAAATGAAAATGGGCTTTTTCGGTAGGTGGCATTTAATACCTAACAATTATAGACAAAAATTCTTGAGTTTTGCCACAATACTGAACTGACGTCAAAAGAACAAGCAGGAATTTCAGTTTACTTTGCGCTACTTTAACCACCACTATCTAGTTTATCTGCTCCAACAATATTGGCAACCTCAAGGACGTACCACATGTGCCTTGGAAAGGTATTGGACACTCTGCTATCAATTGAAAGAGTCTAAAGTGTTATGGATTTTGTGGTGTGTTTTCTCATCCCATTGAACAGGTTTTAGCCAGTCACACCTCGTGTGAACGTCACAGCTCCAAGCTGCAGTGGACCTCTGCCTGCCCATTTCTAGTGATTTATCACTTATTAATGACGTGCTCACGCTCTTCCGTGAAGGCAGCTGTTGACTGTCATCCTGACTCCCAATATGAGGAAAAATGCATGACCAATTAAACCAACAGTTTTTTGGCATACCACTAAAATGGCAGTGTCATTGGCTTCTCAAATAATCGTGTCTCTTATACTGTGAAGTAGCAAATTTTTTCTCTCAAGGACAGCAGACCAGTTGCTGCTTCTGTTGCAGTTAAAATCAGGGTTAGGGCTCCATCTAGTGGTGAATTTTATAGTGATTTCTGTTGTGTCATCTCTGCAATCAGTTCACCTTGTATTATTTGTTTCTTTGATGTTAACAAATAATTGTGAGACAGATGCATGTGAACAAAAACTGACATGCATAAAAGTTATCTTCATTTGCAATAGTTCCCCATGATGCACAAATGAATGTGGGTTGTTTAGAGACATTTTTACTTATTTGCTTATTTAATACAATATGGCTATTTTGTTGCATGCTACACATAATAATAAAGATTAATATGTCATGTGGTATGGTAAGCAAACTTTTCTTGATTGGCTTGTCAGAAATTGATTTTAACAAGACAAATGACATGAGCCAAAATAGTCTTGTCTATGGAGTACCTAGATAAAGAAGAAGAAGAAGAAAAAAAACCTCACTTAAACAAATACAAGCAAATCTCACTCGCATGCTTGAGTAGGGCTGGACAAAGAAATTCAAGAAAAGGAAAGGAAAGGAGTTACTTCCTTCCTTAAAGCAAACTGAAGCTGCTAACAGGAACAAAAGTGTGATCAAGGCTATTAGTGACTAGAGCCAAGCAGCATTACAGCTCATGGCCATGCTGCATCAGGCCAGATGCCGTGGCACTTGCAGATAAATAAAACTACTGAGTGCATCCCATTACTCTGGAAATGCTTCCTTTTGTCCTTCCCTACCTCCTTCTTTCCTTCTTTGCCCCGCCATGTTGCCATCCATCCCAATTCTGTGAGAAACAAAATGAACTGCTTTATTACCCCCTTCCTTTGTCCTTAACATGTGAGTTACCTTTCAGGACATGTCATGCCCCAGACCACACAGAAAACACTCTGCCCGTTTACATTTTAAGGTGACATCTACATTAACAATATCCTTCATTGCTTTAATTTTTTGCTTGCAAGAACTTTGTAGGGTAATAATAGAATGGGTTCCTAGACTATCAGCTAAATATTTTGATTATTTCAAGGTATATCTGTACTTGACATTAGCCTGTAGGCTTAATCCTAACTCCATCAAATGTCTGTACTCTATAGCATGCATACAGTGGCTTGCACTTATGTAATCCTGCTCAAAATGCAGATTCAGACTAGGTTTACTGTTGCTCATAATAGGCTCTTTCACTTTAAATAGGCTGGGCATGATTAAACATAGTGATTGGCTATACGACTGAAAGTTACGAGACAGAACAACTTAGGTTTTATGATGATAAGAGGAAACAACTGGCCCAATTCTGTTTACTTCTCTTCCTTCTCTCATTCACTTTCCTCCCTCCCTGTCCTCATATCCTCTGTGTTACTTCTAGATAGGAGACTACAGAAACAGGCTGGACGCTCCTGCAGATAATGAAGATGGCGGCGGCCATTGCCTCCTATAGCGTTTGAATGTGAAAGAACTCTCAGGGGAATAAAGAAGAAGATGCTAGGTTTGACAGCACCACAATTAGCTAGTGGTGTGTGCAATGAAGGGAGGGTGATGGTACGTTTTCTTTACTATGAGACGATTGCTATTGAGTCAAAGGCTTGTGCTTAGACGATTGTGGTAAAAATGTTACAGTTAGCAAATTGTTTCAGGCAATCATACAATAAAGAAAGTAATATGTCAAGAAAGTATAATGGATTCCACACAGAAATACAAAGGTAGTCTATTGTTCTACTGAGTATCTTGAGCTTATTCTTAAAATGTATTCAAAGTCGTATCAAAGCCTTCAACCTTGAAATTAATAACTCTTGATTTGTTCTAGTCTCTTTATATTTCTACATCCAACTCCGCACACTGATTTTGACTGTAACAATTTCCATGTAAGACCTAACAGAACTCACACACTGACTTAAAAAGAAACGGGTTCTGGTGGGCGGAGCAGTACATATTACCTGTTGAAATATGGTGGGGAAAAAGTGAGATGGGAGACAGAAGTTGACTGTTATTGGATTTGCTTTGTCTTTGTCTTTTTTTTTTAATTAAACCATGTAATTCACTGTTTTTCTTCTTTAACACTGAGATTCTTGATTGAATTCAATAAATATCTGTTTCATATATACAGTTCTATTATTACCTGCAGAGGAAAGGAAAAGAAATTCCATTCACTACAGCAACAATGCTTGTTTGTTTGGTTTAATCCAAACATCTACTGTATTTGTCTTTATGACTGGAAAGCCATGAAACGTGAAATGAAATGTAATGTTTTTAAAAATCCACAGAATAGCTATATATCATCAAGTTGACTGAACAGCAATAATGTTGCAACATTATGAAATTGCCAGTTAAAGAGACAATAAGTAATCCATGACTTTAGTCAACCTTTACAGGAACCTGAGGAACTGCAACAGCATTCACAAGACACACCACTAACATTATCATTAGCCTAACAGTTAAAATAAAAATACTGAAAGACGACCATTAAATTACCACTGCAAGTTAGTTATGTAAAAGGTACAGTTCAAACATGACTCTCCCTGCTTGGATATGCAACATGGTATGTTGTGTGTTCACATCTTGTTTATTTATTTTTTTTAAATCCTACTTTTCCAGGGCTGAGGTCAGTCATCACTATAATGATGAGTGCTCCAGCCACTTGCCCTCATTGATCTGCTGCTCACCCTGCAAGCTTTGACATTCAAATGTGAGAGAAATTTCAACTCTGTGAAAAGTATCAAGCCAAACTTGAGAGCTAATGTGCTGCATTAATGCTGAAGGACCTTGTGTTGTTCCAGGTCACAATATAATGCTTTATGTGGCTCCTGTGTCTCTATTAAAAGAGGCTCGATTTAGGAGAAGCAGAATTGGAAATTGGGGGAGGAGGAGGAATTAATTAGACTTTTATGAAGATTCGTTGCACCCGCCTAAACCTCCCTCACATCGCTATTGATCTGTTGGATTTGTAGGCAAGGTATAAGAAATTTCAACTGAGGCGTTTTAGTTTATTTAATGAGCAACACATTCTGGTAGTAAATTCAGGTCAAATATCTTTTAAAGGTCTGGTATGGTGAGAACTGTATTCCTCAGTTTCATGGTATACTTTAACTAAGGAACTGCTAATGTAAAGTTACCCAAATTATTCTAATTACACTATTGTTATTCAGACAAGACTAGGTGAACCTGGTGCAATCCATGCCACCAAATAGTTATGATGTATTTAGCTACTGTATGTACTTGAGTTCACGTACCCTCACATCCTCACAGGTGTTAGTTACACTACTTCTTGTCAAGGCTCCACCCATTTAGGCCCCTCCCACTTCCAGTTTAGGCCCTGGCCACTTATGTGATGATGTTCAGTGGATCACCCTGAGCTCATTAACTCATATCTGCATTACATCAGGAAAATGCAAAGTGTGATTGTCATGTGTCGTGTGTGCGTGTGCGTATGTGTGTGTATGTGTGTGTGTTTGTGTGTATTCATAGTGCAATTTATCAGGGCATTATGACATTTTGACAATTGGTGTCCTTTGCTGACAATTTTTTTTTTAATTTAATGCATCTTCACTTGCAACAGCTGAGCAACTCTTCTTGTTATATTAGGCTACATTAGCACACTGCACTCTGAACATGTGTAATACAAGGTGCAATATGTAATAATTTGCATGTTGAAATGTGCAAAGGACCATAACACAGCACTGGGGATTCACAAGTGTTGTTGATCAATATCAGTTAAACCACTGTTACCGTCAGGCTGCTGAGATTTCGAGCTCTGAAAATAGCCAAGTCAGTCCAGCTGCTTTGTTTTGTTTTGGGTAAATCCCCTTCCTCCCACTCCCCAACACGCACGCGCGCACACACACACACACACACACACACACACACACACACTCACACTCACACACACACATAGCCAGTCTGATACCGGCAGTGTGGGGCAGCGAGTCTGGAGTTAGCAGACTAACACACATATATATGAAGCTGTTGAAGGCCCAGACTTGTTCACTCAGTATGGAACAACATTATCAACGAACTAATCACATTCATGAAACTAATGACAGGCTTTTACATTTCTCCTTCAGATAAGCAACATATATTGTATGTTGTTGAAATCACTCGACCAAGCTCCAAACAAACAAAAAGCCTCATAAATCAGCAATGCAGTGACACAAACAGTTCATTCAGAATTTACCTTGTAGCTGAGTCTGCTATTTCACCGCATTTTCAAGCACAAGGACAAAGTAATTCACCTGACCCAACAGGAGTGTCATGAGATTAAAATCCACTGTTTTGCTTATAAAACACACTGTTTACAGAGTTTGTGCTGATAACACCAACTAGTGGTCAGAAATCGCATACCGCACCTTCTTCAACAAGTTGGAGTCAATCCCTCAGTCAGTCACTCAGTCCATTACATCAACAGATGTAGAGCTGGCACACTAATGCAGCACAGGCCTTTAGTTCATGGCAAGCCCATGTATTTTTGGGTACCTTTTGCCAAGGCAACATTTGTTGCATTCACTGATGTCACTGCATCAGTAGAAGTTGTTCATGTTGAAGGCACCTGAACATAGATAGATTGATCAGTCATAGTCATAATAAAGCAGATTTTGAATCCCTAACTATTTCCTGATGTAAATGATGTCACAACAAGGTTTAAATAAATGCTCTGATGCTGTAATTAAGGAGGTGCTCAAGACACAGCAAAATAGCTAATTGCCAAACTAGCTGAGATCTTTGTGCTTCTGCTGTTGCTTATTGCTAAAGTTCCAACACTGGATATTAGTATGCATGAGGACAGAACAACTATGAGGTGAGTTAAGCTCTCCTACCCTAGAAATCAATATCAAGCTTCCTAAAAGTTACAATTATTGCACTGAATCTTGAACATTTTGCATCTTGCAAAATATCTCTATGGTGTGGTATTCTGTATAGTAATGAACCATCTTTTTTTCTGAAGTTTTTAATTTCTGTGCTGCTCTCTTAGGTGTAAACAAAATTTCATAATCTCACATTTTCTCTAAATGAAAAATGAACAAAAGCTGGACAAGTAACATGTTGCCAGATTTTGGCTTGAGCCCAGAATCCCTAAGTACCTGCTTCTGTTAAACTAAGCCCTGTTTCTAGCAGCTAACAAGGCCATATGTTCATTTTTTTAGACAACAGACAGTGCTAGCTAAATTTATCACACTGATATGATGTTCCCAGCAGAGGCTATAGGCCTATTCACTAAAATAAAACATGACAAGGCATGTAGTTATCTACATGAGAAAAGGGCCGGTCCCCAATGCCAGAGTGCCTGGTGCTTTCTTTTTTGTGGGCAGAAGACTCGACCTTTCGCTGTGGAGATGACCAAGGCTCAGGTGGTAAAATATAAGTTAGTTGTTGCAGTAAGGAAGTAAGTGGGGCGGGACCAGTGTCGGCAACCTTGGAGAGGGCGGCTGCCTTGCAGTCAAAACTCAGGGGACAAAGATCCCCTGTGCATATACATTAATTAATCACCGAGGTTTTTTTTTTATGGTCTTTCTTTCAATTAAATACAAAAGTATTTATTAGTGAGGTTAAATAAAAAATATATTGTAGAACTCCTCGGAGTTTTATACATTTAAAATTTCATGTTACACCACATAAATATTTCGAGAAAAGTCGGAAGGTTGGGGATTGATTTATGGCAAACAGTAAAGCTGTTTCAGTGGGAGAAAGTAACAGTAGCCTACGTGTTATTTGAGTTACATCATTATGCCCTCCAGCTTAGATTGCTGAAAAAAATACAATCTTCTCTTCTAGCTAAATTCTGAGCATATAGCTTTACATCCATAATATAAAAAATTCACAATTAAGTAAAGCACAGTATCTGTAAAATGCAATGTTTGGTCGCCACGAAATGATATTTCATGCATTTCATACCTTGGGACATAGATTGCATTACAATTTATGACAAAACAAGAAGATGCATTTTATTGATTGTGGATTTTATTTTTGCTTGCTTTGCTTGCTTACAAAATGAACCCGTCGTTACAGTAGGGCTATTTGAAGTGAAAATGAAACTGAATTGAACACGCTGATTCAACGCCTAGCCGCTCTAATCTTCAGGCGTACCAAAATTTCAAGAATACCAAAACATGGCGCGCCGTGCGTGTGTAGGGCAACCCCGTCTCAGCCTCCATCTGATGGCAGCATCAGGCAGTCCCGTGAAACATTTGCGTGGGAGTTCCCTTCACCGCCATGTCGGGATAGTGCACATCTCTCTCTCTCTCTCTCTCTCTCTCTCTCTCTCTCTCTCTCCGCACATCCTCCCCCACATAACAGCTTAGCACAGCACAGCAGCAGCCCTTACAGCATCCAGCATCCATCCCTGACTGGGTAGCAGTAGTCATAGCCGGCGCAGGCACCGATAAGCGGAGGGGGCGCATCATCTGAGTGATGCCACAGCATTCACCGCATCTCGACAATAAATACTGAGAGTTTATCCCTAAAGGAGGAGGAGAAATCGCTTTAGCCTCGAAGACAGCAACTGCCGATGAAGATGTCTAACGCTGACATCGTCTTAAACGCCACCGATCGGGTGGTAAAATGTAAGTTAGCCTACATTTTCCCGCTTGGTTATGGCTGTAGATATTACATAACATCTGAAATATTTAGCTCCTTGTGCTTTGGCATAATTTGGCCTTTATTTTCAATCCGTGGATTAATACTGTATGTGCGGCAGTCAAGTTGTGTTCATAATTATGGTAGTGGGCTACTGGACCTTTGATGTTGATAAACATTCGTGTTTTTCTGTGCTACACTGTCTTCCGTGAGAATGGGAAGAAAGCATAACAGTGTTTCGCGTGTTCCGGGAAATATGAATGTTTTTGCTGTTTGCATGCTTTTTTCCCCCCAAATGTTCTACTGTCACGATTTGACTGTATTTTGGCTTGGGTAGGCAGAGGGGGAGATGGGAAAAACAGCTGAATTGCCGAGGTTGTGGTTGAAGCTGGGGCAGTGATGCAGCAGGATTTCACAGGCTCTGACAGGGCCAGTGGGAGAGGAGGAGGGCATGAAATTGACATTTAATGAGGTATATTTTATCAGCCTTCTGTTTTTGAGTGAGGCACTTCTGTGAGTTTGATCTGAAAAGATCGATATAGAATTGCAAAAGCTGTATCAGAAGGTGTGGAGTATATGGTATCAGAGAACTAGTGATAATGTAACTTGTATCCATGGAGGATGATAAACTGCTCACAGTGGTCCATAACTCATTTTGCCCCGTTCACTATGACCATGCATCAGTTCATAGTCAGTATTACATCTTAATAAATTCATACACTGTATATTATCGCAAGGGCCAAGCACAACTCAATCAATACTTGTGAGCATGAACAACTTTGTCCTTAAGCTTGAGTTGAAGGAACCAGAACTAATCTGTATTTTCATTGAGATCCATGGACTCCAGTTGCTTAGGCATGTTTAATGACTGTTTGAGCTGTTACATCTTGATGTGTTTT
This sequence comes from Holocentrus rufus, assembly GCA_900302615.1. Lineage (NCBI taxonomy): Eukaryota > Metazoa > Chordata > Actinopteri > Holocentriformes > Holocentridae > Holocentrus > Holocentrus rufus. Next base: position 39,144 of record OMLF01011214.1, read on the forward strand.
AATAAATGTAGAATTAACTGGTCTGAAACACTCATAAGGGGAGCCATATCTTCAGAAAAGTGTTTTTTGTACCACCCTGTACATTTTTTCAATCTTATTTTCATAGCAGCGGTACAGCTGAGTGACATAACAGACAAGGCCCCTAGATTTTTTTCTATAATAGTCGGTCAGTGAACTGCTGAAGCGCATATTTACATACTAAAATTGTATTGTATCAGTTGTGCTCTTGGCACATTTGATTTTGTTTGCCCCGCTATTCCAGTAGTCAGGGGTTACATATGTGTGCGTATAGTCAGCTACAAAACTGTAGCTCTTTAAAAAAAAAAAAAAACAAAAAAAATAAATAAAAATAAATAAATAAATAACTAAATAAATTACTGGTTTTAGGGCCTCCTCCACTGCACCCTGAATTGGTGATATGCCTGCCATTCATCTGTCACTCTGCTGACATCAACACATTAAAAGTAATTAAAACAAGAATTTCAGAACAGTTGCATACAGCATGTTCAATTCGGATTCAGCTTTAATAACCTAGTCATGTACCTTTCATGTTATTTGTGAGGTAGGGTCTAAAATACCAAAATAAAAGTTTCCCAGTCAAGTTCTTCTTATAGCTGAACCAAAATGCATTCATTTGTTTTATCTGAGCTATTAATTTAGTTCCATGGCATATATATATATATAATAATTTAGAAAGCTTGCTACTTACTGAGTACTAAGGCTATCAAGATAGTCCACTGTATCTGCATTGCAAACTGACAGATGGAGTCCATTTTTATAAATTTGCAATTAAGCAGATATGGATAAGATCTTATGACACTGCTAAATAGAAGCTGATTGAGATATCTCTTATTTGGAGTGATATCCTATCTCTTACACAACTATGCCATCTAACACTGATTTTAGAGGCAAAGGAAATGCACAGCAGAGATGGATCCGAGACACAGATTGGTAGTAATTGGAACATAAATGAATAGTCTGCCTAACAGATTTAGTTTTGTTGCACAGTAAAGTAACCATACCCTGCGTTGTCTTGTAGACCAGATGTTAAATATTTAAGCTAGATATAAAATACAGAATATACTCAAATCTTTAGAAATTGTAAGGCAAACTTGTCATCGACATGATATATTTTAACTGTTTTTTCTGCACTTGTATTACATGTTGAAAAGGGCTAAATGACAGAATTCCTCCTACGCCTGAAGTGTCCCTGATATAAAATGAGATGCAAGACACTGAATTTTACATGCCCCAGAGGTGATCAAAGGAAGAAGTCAATATTTTTTAGAATTATTGCATATGATATATGTGACTAACTGTGACTAATACATTCAATGCTACTTTCCCCTCAATGTAATTACCTCCTAAATTGTGGCAGTTGTCTCAACAAAATTCATTTCTCTGTTGTAACCTGACAGAACATATTGAATCAGTGACAAAATCTTGCAATGTGTGCATTTATTTATTTTTCCCCATGGCAACATGGCTGTGGGCGTCAGGAGATATATTAAGATCAGTCAATCACTACCATCCCAAGGACTATCAAACTTCATTTTGGTGTGCAGTGATTTCTACAAATCATTTGTGCTCTTTATTGAACGGTATCAATTAAATACAGTTAATAAAGACATTTGAAAGTAAGCAGAACATTTAACATTGTGATTCTTGAACAGGAAGTATCGGACAACAGGGTTCCTACAACGGAGCCCTGTGGAACACCATATGTCATCACCCTAGCATTATTCAAAACAAAATCCATCTATTAACAGCCACAAATTGTTATTTGTCAGGAATGTAACTGCATTATTGAATTGTAATTTTACCATCCAGTTTGAAATTTTGCACAGTCAAATTTCATGATCAACTGTGTCAAAGGCTTTTACTTTGTTTACAAAACATTGCAAGCGTGTGCTTATTATTGTGAATAGAGGAGTGGCTTTCAGCACCAAATTCTAGGACTGGATTGTGAAACAGGTCTTTCCAAATCACTAATGATGATCATACTAAAGCTCTGAGCTCTCTCAGATGTTTCAGAATTGTGCCTCACTAGCCTTCCTTGAGGCATTAGAGGGCAGACAGGGTGGTAATTAAAGTTTCTAGGTTCCCTCAGACTTGGAACAATTTTGAGATCTTTTGGAGTAACTCCAGTTTCTCCAAAAGTGATTTTGCCACAATGACAGTGCAAGTGTTACCACAAAGGAAGTGATCTTGTCATGACCTGCAGCCAAATTTCACATCTCATTAATGATGCCATAACATTCCTAATAGCAGGTGGAGCAAACTTCAGTCAAGTATCAGTTCCTTTCATATAAGATAAAATCTGAAAATGAACCAGTAGTGGGTTTACTATTTATGGAGAGGGAAAAGTCATCATTTACAAAATAGATAGTTACAAAAGTGTTAGTCTGGACTTTCAGCAAGCCAATGATGCATATGTGTTACATATTCCAATGTTGTTTCTCTTTGTACTCTATGTTAGCAATATGAATTCAAGATGTCAGGAATGCAAATGAAACTTCGGATACTAGGGGTAGCCAGGGTTTTCCAGTATTGATGAACACATGCACATACTGTATAACTCATAACGTTTGATCAAAATACAATTATCAACTCAAAATATCTATTTAAAAATTACCTCAGGCAGCCACAACCTATCAAACAAAATGTCATACAAAAGGTAAACAGATCTACTGTTGAGAAAACATGATTTATAAATTTGACATGTGGCCACTGTATGTGTGTTCCTAACATCTATGTGAACCTTCCATGTAAACCACGGCTTTCCATGCTGGCTGTACTCCAACAGTCAGCTGCTGCTGCTGTTGCCCAGCAACATATACCATAGTTCAACTCTACTTGGGTGCCCAGTAGAAGTGAGCTTCCCCACCCCCCACCCCCAACACAGAGACACTCACACACACAGATACACATAAGCAGCACCACCACTGCCACTCATACAATCCACTTGAATTCAGTACGCTTCATTGGCATACATTTTACATTAAATGGTAGTGCCCAAGCAACACCATCCATGCGTGGGACCTTTTCCAGAAATATCAGTGTGCTTGTACATGTGTATGCGTGTCACTTTGGGTGTATGTATGTGTGTAAAAATTAGTTGAATATCTGGGTTGTTTTGATGGATTTCTTCAGGAGGATTTAGAGTTGACTGTCTCAGTGTCTGGGGATGTGCATGCACCTCGTGTGTACGTGTGCATAGGTGTCTGCCACCATACTTGCATGTCCACTAGAAGACATGTTTACCAAGCCACCATATACAATAATATAAAAAATAATACAGATGTTTGTATTAATGAACGTCTTTAGCAAGTTGCTCTTCAAACTGCTCTACCCTCCTTGTTTTCATTCTCAGTGTTTTGGTTCCATGGTCCTTCCCATGGTTTGAGACTGCAGACATGCATGATGTGCAGTTGAAATTTCCAGGCTCTGTACATCAGCTCCTCTGTGAACCTTTGAGAACTACAATAACCCAAAACCCTTCTCTGTGCGTCGCTCTGTAGAAATATTTACGCACACCTTCATAAAGGTATGCATCAAGGTTAAGTCTGTTATTTAGAGTATACTGCAACCTTACTAGGCCTTGCAAAGCAGTAACTTTAGTGTGCTATTATTGGATAACATATAGATATACTATTATTTTGTTGCCATTTGCCAAGACATGCACTGTTGCCAAACATGTGCAATAATTAATCTTAGGCTATTTTTCGCACCACTGTGCTACATACTGAACCTTTATTGTCAAAGTAACAATTCCAACCAAGATTTCTACCAGTTCTTCTCCATTTTCAGTGTTTGTTGTCTGTTTGCTGTCAGTTCTCTACCCACTGTGAAATCCTAACTTCTCTACTTCGAGATTGTTCAGCTCTTTTAAAGAGGGTGACATCATGCCTGCTCCTTGAAAAGAATGAACTTTTCTCAACTTTAGAAGTGCTTCACTCTGCCAAAATATAATTTGGCATTTACACAAGAAGTGGGTCGAGATTACCCACGACTGACTTCACATCAGTTTCAAGACGCTCAACCAATCGCTTGCCAGGAGTGAGGGCTGAATTGATCTCCTACCAGCATTTAGGGCATTTTAGCCCAAGTCCAAGAGAAGATGAATGCTATGGTTTGCATTTTGAGAGTATTTTGACAATTTTGAGGCACTGTGAAGGCACTGGCCTGTCACAGAGTGTCAGTACTTGCACATCAAGGTAAAACAATAAATTTCATAGTAAAAATATCTTCAGTCCCTGAACAATTTATGTAACTATTATGTAAACAAAGCCACTGGTGGGATGCTTTACACACAGAGTTTAGTTTAAAAAAAAAAGTAAATAAAACCTCCTTCATCAAAGCTAAGCAAAATAGCATTGTGGCAAATTCATCAATGCACAGGCATGAATTAAGAAGGCAAGTAAGGGGATCTGGGAAAAAAAGAGTTGTGATTATGCTGAGTTTATACTTGCTGGAAAAATTCATTGTCAAACCACACACACACTCACACACAAACACTATGGGGGGTACACACACACACACACTGTATAGTGTGAATGACTTTACTCCAATTAAAACCCCTTGCTGGGGCTAGCCTTATTATCCTAGGAGCAGGAACTTGAGATTTCTCTCTTTCCCCCCTCTAGTCAAGCATCCATTATTAAAGAGCATGTTGATCATGTTGGGTTTAAGCCTCAGCTTTGAGACTCTTCCTTCATCTCCTCCTCATTTGCCACGCTATGCACTGTACAAGTCTGACGAGCAGAGCCATACTACTGCTGGGGCCTTGTGAGTGTGAGTCTCTGTTGGAGTGTGTGTGTCTGCGCACGCGTCTAACTATTCTATTGAATTGTGTGTTCATCAGGACTATTTTACTCTTTACCAGAATCAGACACCTAGAAAGACTTATCTTCATTATGCCAGATTATCTGCAGATTTATTGTGACAGAAAAGCAATCAAAGCCATACTTTGCATTTCAACAAAGTGAAACATAAGAAAAGCAAACTGTCGATGTGTTAAGTTCTCAAGCCTGAGATGATTTCATGGATGATACAAAGTCTAATTTCGCTTTCTAGATACATTACTAATTATGTCTCAGGCTAAGAAACAGAAACAGTAGCTGCCCTAATGCCAGTTTCAACACTCTCAGGTTGTGATGTGATACCTAAAACAGCCATAGTTTACAGAGATCAGCACCAGAGCTAATAAATCACCTTGCTGCAACACAAAGGTAATGATCTGCAGTTGGATCTCAGTTTCACAGGATGTCTGGTGGGAAGGTGACTGGTGCATTTTTATGGCCACGGGCTCTAGAAATCCACGGAGAGGTCCTGATGAATGAGGTGCTTAGATGTTAGCTGAGCCTTATTCAGCGCTTATTAGAAACATTTACAAAGTCACTATATATCTATAACACTAATCGTTATTATATTCTAAAAAAAAACATAAGACCTTCTTTTTTGCACTAAATTAACCCATTTACTGATCTTTGTCTGCCGTAGTTTACAGAGTAGGGTATCAGCAAGAAGAAAACAGCCTTTATTGTTTCTACAATGCACTTAACATCAGTTTCCAACATTGATTAATAATCACACGCAGTCAATATTTATACATCAATTCAAACAGGTTACAAGTGTCTGCATTACACTAGACATTACTCACAGTTTACAACAAAACACTCTTGCACTAGACTCTAAAAAGGTTACATTTTTAAGTGAATCTAATGCTGTTGCAGGCGAAAAATAAAGCTTCAAATGGCTGATAAATTTTTTTTTTTTAAAAGCATTTTTCCGATTGCATATGATGAGCACCAATGTGAAGGAAGGATTGTTGTCACTGATTCTTGCAGCCTTTCTTATGGAATGCAGTGGTGATAGAAGAAGGAGCAGAGTACTGCGAGGCCACGATGCACACCTTCACTGCTTTTAGACATACTGTAGTGTATGCTTATTAGATAACCTGGCTCACTTAAAGCTTCTTGCTACACGGTCTCTTCTGGCCAAGTCGTGATTGTGCTCCTGCCCCAAGCTATGCTGCTTCTGTATGAGTCTGTCATAAATAGCGAACTCACACACAGATAATATGAGTGCGATGCTGAATAACCAATGGGCATGGCAGTAATCAGCGGTTAATAGGAAGTGGCTCTTATCCAGTGGCAACAAGCCCACATCCTATATAAATACATACTCATATCCATATAAATATAGGCACATAGACATGAGGGTTTTTCCAAGTAAAGAAAATCTGAGCTGAGTAGTGAGCTGGGAGATCAGTGTCATAAGAAAGCAAAACAAATTTCACAACTCAGAAATATGTCATACCCCACTTTTAAAAATTGCAGAAAGAAATGCTGAGTGATTTGTATCTGTGACCCGCCATCTGAGAAAATGTAGACCGATTTGTAAATAAATAAAACATCAACATGTGTTTTTCCCTCCTTATGAGACCATTTGATCTCCATCTCTTAATAGTCATAGAGTTCTTGAGTGGTGTTTGTCTAATCTCTCGCAGTCTGAAAAGCCTATAGTTACAGTGATGTCCCCTCTGCTTGAATGTGTCAGCGTGTGTTTGTGCTCCATCCCCAGCCGTCCCCTTCCCCCTAAGCCACCGTCTTACAATGAAGGAGGTGTTCGACTGCGAAGGGAAACCCCGCGTGGACCTGCTGAAGGCTCACCTCACCAAGGAGGGCCGCGTAGAGGAAGCTGTGGCACTCCGCATCATCAATGAGGGAGCGGCTATCCTGCGCCAGGAGAAAACCATGCTGGACATCGAGGCGCCAGTCACAGGTACTTTTTGTGATGTTTGCCCAGCCCTTGGCTTTTCACTTTGGTCTGTCCAGGTGGGGTCGGCTACAGGGCAGCACACCTGGAACTGGTAAGGATTCAGTGTCTTACTCCGGGACATTTCAGCAGATGCTTTACATACCCGGATTAGTTTGAAAGATGATCTGTCTAATAAACCCTCCCACCTTAATAACCTTATCCAACCTTAATAAGTTGTTCTGCTACTCATCCTTATTGCTATTTATCTTCCTCAATTGAGGAAGCTTCTCAGATAAGTACTGTGACAAAACTTCTTCAAGATCAAACAGTCCAGTTGCCTTTGACTTACTACTTGTAGACATACCCCGACCTTGTGACCTCATACCATGACTGTAAACCTTCATCAACACACTCTTAGGTTTTACATGATCTAATACTGACATAAGCTGGCTATCACATTGTGCCTCGTTCTCTTCAGTGTCCGAAAACGTACTTTAATATCGTGCGATTCTTCCAGCAATGTTAAAATCCGAGTGATCTGCCATGTTTGTTTACAGGAGTCTTCAGAGAAATCCCACCTCTCTGTTGACTCCATTGGACTGTAGAGAAAAAAACAAGTGACGTAAGTCGCTGATGCAAGAGTTGAACTTAGCTTGGGGCATTTCATATAATACTCCATGGGGCATTAAAGGTGGTCTTCCAAAAACAAATGGAATTTAGCAATAAAGCTCTGTGCAGCACAAACTTGTCAAGGCATGAAAGAAGGCAAACTATAAAAAAGCAATAAATAACTTGTTCAAAACTAATTTGAGTTAAATTACATTTTATAATTTCATAATTAATCTATGTTCCAAAGGAAAATGAACAACAGTGGAAAACGGTAGTTGTTCAGGTTAAATTAATATACAGCTCCTCACTCTTGGTCTTGTTTTTAATTCAGTTTTTGAGCATTACAGTAACCTAAGGCCCTATGGAAAAATCTGACTAACTATAGGGCCCAAGTGTCCGCCACTGGATGGTTTTGCATTGATATGAGCCTTGTTCACATTTGTCCCATAGCCTAGCAGCTTTTTGGGGCAAACCCTGCATGGGCGTAATGGTTGCAGGACAACCTATTCTAAGTCTATATCTATTATATATTAGGTTTCATGGCTATATTTCTGTAGAGGAAAAGAACGTGTTTGGAAGAGAATCTGACAGCAATAAAAAAAGAGGCATAGGACATGAGTGAGTGAGAGGACATGGAGCGAGTGTGTGCATTTATTACCCATTGTACAAAAATAAATCTTGTGCCGGAGTTCAAAGAAACGTGAAGAATAGATAACAAAGGATTCTATATGTATGTAGATTCTAACAATGGGAAGCTGTCACTTTGAGGTAAAATCTTAATTAGCATGTCACAGAAGAAAAACAGTTCTGCTGTACTTCAGACACACTGTGTCACTCTTCATAGCTCTTCTCATGAAAGCCTGCTAAGGCACTGGCCAGTTGTTGGAAGGGCCTTTATACACTTAAACACTGTAATACTTTGACCTTTAAGGGAACCTTGTTGGCTCCATGTTGTGGCCCTGGACTGACCCCCTCTGGCCCAAAGTGAACCTACTCAACACATTCCTAATTCTGACGTATCTTCACCACTGAGCACAGCGCCAACTAGAGCAGCAGTAGCATGTTGATCTGACCTGAGTTTTGGAGGTGGGCCAAATTTGAATTCATTAAATGCAGGGCAGAGTGAACAAGTTGGTTAACAAGTGAAAACCAGCAAAATTCTTGTTACAAGCTTGCCACGTATGAGTGCATGCATGAATAATGCAATATGTTGTTTTCATTAGCTGCACTGTCATTAAATTCTCTGTTTTTCATTTATTATTATTTGTTTAGACTCATTTTAGCACAAAGTATAATCATCAAAAAAAAAAAAAAGTGCTGGAAACAGTTCATGTTACCTATCAGCTTCCTGCAAGACCCATTCCTGGTTTTAGCAAGAAACGCTTTGAAAGCCATAGAAAGGCATCTAGTTAACTTTGTCTACTACTATTGTGTTAGCATTATGCAGACAGATAGTGAGATACTGAGGCTAGCACAGGTTACCGGTCTGTGATGTTACAGCTAAATTTGTGTCAATTGTGATTTCTGTGATGCAACAGGGAAGTAGTGTTTTAACCGGCATGAAGCAAAAACAATGCACTATGACAAGCGGAGCACATAGAATTCATCAGTATATTAGCAGATTATCTGTCACAACACAATAAAAACGTTACTTAATGTAAACCTACACCTTCAATCTCTCAAAATCATATTTAGAGCCTAGTCTGCAACTAACTCTAACATCAGGCTAACTTTGGCTTGCTACTACAGCACATTCAATCTTAAACAAAAGAACAAGCTCAGATACAGTGGAACACCTATTAAGGGTTAAAAATGAAATAATTATCCTTCTGCACAGTGACAGCAGTTTCCAAAGGAAACAAATGGTGAACGGGGAAATATGAAGAAATTTCCACAGTTGTATAAATCAGTAACCTAAAGTGGTAGGTGGGGCTCATGTAGTGGTATTTGCTATTGCATACAACTATAATAGATCCTCCGAGTTTGACTTGTCAACTCCTTTCCTTTTGCGAGAATGAGCGCTGGACGGAGTGGAGTTCTTCTCCAAAATGAACGAAGTGGATCTGGCCCCGCAAACAACATTTGAACATTTTGAAGGCTGCACAAAAACTCACTTTTGTTTTGAATTCACTATCAACACTCTCTCTAGCCTCCTTACTTCCAAATTGGTAGAGCGACTTTTTGCTAGAACTACCACTGCATCGCTGTACACTAATGGCGCTATGTATGTTCATTTATCCCATATTCATTTGCCACGCGTAAACACACCAGGTATGTGAAGACTGCTAAAATGATCAAAACTATAATAGCCCAATTATGGCAATATATTTTTATCTCAGCAATGTGAAACCGTGGCATCAGAAATTAAACTGTGGCGGGCTGCCACAATTAATTAAAGTGTTAATTGAAACCCTGTGGTGTTTTATAATCATTTCACTTAACATTAATTTCAGAAGACACAGGTGAGTTTGCTATAACTCCGAAAACACTTCCAACTGTCAGAAAAACTGGCTATAGCTGGTTACAGATAATGTGTTTTTCTGTCTATAACTGCTGATGACTAATATGGACCCTGTATGTATGATACTCGGTCAATATCATAACCAGTATCTGTGATATTAGGTCCATATTAATAGCAGCTAGATGGGATGATAGTAGTGATCTATGCGAGCATGAGCATTTATGACTGGCTGGCTAGCTGCCTGCCATTAAGATTAATATTGCCTATAGCAAAGGCTAAAGATCAATTAAACAAAATGCATAAGTGGCAAGAGCAGAAGTGAATATGATCGGCTACTTACATGCTAACGCATTGTCTGCTTGGTGTTTACTACTCTATTCCTTTGGTACCACTAAGCACTGCAGTAAGTATGTCTGCTGTCTGACTTCAAACCAAGTGTGCAAACTCTGATGATATAAACAAGGAAAGGTGTTTCACTACCATCACTACCACCATAAATACCATCAAAAGCAACAATTAATCACAGAACAAGACATAAAATAACATAGCATGAGGCATAACAGGCCTACCTTACCTACATAGCCTTGCCTAGCTTAGATATAGCCTAATATCAGTGAATACAAGGAAAAAGTATGTACACAGATTCAGGAATTTCAGTCAGCGTCATCCCAGTCTCGCATAGCACCACCTATCTCAGAGAAAGCGTCATCCAAAAGGAAGTTACAATCAGTATATGCCTCAAAAAAATGATGTGGATTACAGCTACTAAACGCGTTGGAAACGAGAAATCCCGCAGCTTCCCCCATGGCTTACCTGGTTTGCTTGAAAGCCACAACAGCGTTTTACAAACAAAAAAGGAGGTGGCAAATGGACGAAATGCACATTCACCTCAGGAGAAGTCCCAGGCTCCTCATCGTCACTGGCGTCAGGAAGATGTAGGCTTTATGTATTAAGCATGAAATATGGATGATGATCTGAGTATTGTGCATGGGCATTTGTGAGCATGGACCTGTATGGAAGTCTGTTTTATCTCCTGAGCTAGAGCTATGTTTGAATGTCTCTGCAGCAGTTTGTGTGTATGCATTCATATATTATGAGGCATTTATGCACTTGTGAATCTCTACTTCTTGTTGTTGTGTGTGTGTGTATGTGTGTATGTGTGCATGCATCCACGCGCTTGTGTGTGTTTGATTGCTTTAGTCACACAAGCAGTCTCCCACTCACATTGCTCTAAGCTTTGAGTGGGCGAAGGCCACTGTGGAGCTGATAGGGGAGACAGAAAAGAGAGGAGATGGAGGATGAGTAGGAGAGAAGGAGACACAGAAAGATCATAATGAAAAATTGAAGGCAGCGAGGAAATGAGATGTAGGTTTGCACTCCAGAGCCACAGCGTTCACCTCGAAAATATATGTATCTCCCAGGGGGTTTGAGCTCCCAGAGTCCATTTCAGCCTCCAAGGGTGGTTGCTGAGGCCAGGGATTGTGGTCCCTCTGTGGGGGACTGAGGCCTTTCAGCAAGGATTAAGGAAACTTCTTTATGCACTATGAAAAGGCAACAGAAACTTGTACCATATCTTATTCTGACAAAAATCCTATCATTGCACAAAGGGTTTGCAACCTGTGTCTCATCCATTTATTTTAATTTATACCAGAATATGCAAATCAAACAAAAAGTGCAGGTAAAAAGAGTTTCTGTGATAAAAGATTCTGTAATGCTTGCTCTCCTCTGGTTGTTCCCAGTGTGTGGAGACATCCACGGGCAATTCTTTGACCTTATGAAGCTTTTTGAAGTGGGAGGATCACCAGCCACAACACGGTACCTGTTCCTCGGGGACTATGTGGACCGCGGCTACTTCAGTATTGAGGTAAGACCATCAGAATATTGTTAAGTATCTGCTATTTCAATCGTTTTGGAAATGAACTGCACAATGCTGCACTGAAAGCTGCAATGCATACAATTTCACTCGCCGTACCATTTCATCTGCCATTATGAGTTGTTGTTATGAATTAAGTTCTAAGCTAGGAAACATTGGAAATCATACCAAGAAAAAAATCAGCCTAAAGCACTTTAACGCAATTTAAACACAGAGATTGGTGATTTACATTGTGTTTCCAAAGCCTTTTTGTTGTTTGATGTTGCATTTGTATGATATGTATGATGTTACTAACTAGCCAAGGGGGAATCCAGTTATATCTCTGCACTGCTATGGTGGTGTTTAATGAGGAAAAAATAAAATGAAATCAACAGCAGAAACTTCAGCTATCAGATTTCATTGTCAACCACGTAGACTGTATTAGAGAATTTAAAGGCTAAATATAAAAACGTGTTTGTAGACAATTTGCAGTAATGTTTAACAAACATACAGGGAGAAATCCAGCATAGAAGAGGGAGAGCTCACCTCCTTCTCCTATTAAGCTCCATTGTAACTGCAGCTGCTCTCTATCATGTTGTGGTAGTTTACTTAAGGAAAACAGAATTACACCCTATAACAGCAAAAATGCGCCTGAAAAACGATGTAAATCATCAGTCCCTGTTTTTAAGCAGTGCTGATGTGTTTTTGTCTGGATTTTTCCCTTAAAGAAAATAATTAACACTACATCAATACAGCAATAAGGCAGGCTCAATCTCATCTCCATGGCCAATTTGCATCGCAGTTGAAACTTAACTTCATCAGTGCTAATATGCAGAAGCCCAATGAAGGAAGGAAGGAAGCGAGGATGGATTGATGGATGGAATGAAACAAACAAGCAATAAACACTCACTGAATTTGCATAAAAGGAAGCTCTCATGTTGACTTGAAGGCAGGATTTTCCCCAAACAGACATGCTCTACCAATTCTTGAAATTATCAGAGAATCTTTGTCAGCTGTCAAGATCAGTCACCAGAGGTTGTTACTCATGCATTAAACATTATTCAAATGAAATCCAGTACGGTCACATAAAGGTCAATTTTAAGCTTCTCTCTGATTTTCCCTCATGGGCATCCATAGATCATAACAGAGATTGATTTCATATATGGGATCATATTGATGTTTTTAGCTGTTTGTATAAATTAACATTTTGTTCCATATGTTTTTTTTGACAGTGTGTTTTATACCTTTGGTCGCTGAAAATCCTCTATCCAAAGACGCTATTTTTACTTCGAGGAAATCATGAATGTAGACATTTGACAGAATATTTCACCTTCAAACAAGAATGTGAGTACCTTTCAGTGCTTATTTTGTTGTTTTTTTCTCCTCCCTGTCTCGCTAATGTCAGGTGCAGCCTGGAGCAGTTTAGGTAGAGATTATAATTGATGTACCTTTCCTTAGAAGGGGTGAAGCTAATTCCATATGAGAGAACAAAGGAGGAATGGATTTTGTGATGAACAATGGGAAATTGGGTTGATAATAAAACACATACGCAAATCCAAACATTCAGACACAAAGGAGGAAATGTGAAAAGCTTTCTCTGGGTCTCTCGCTCTAACAGTAATGGAAGGGACTGTTCTGCTCAGCCTCATACTGTAATTCAGTGGGAATGTGAGCGTTTTCTGACAGTGCAGTGCAGTATCACGCCTTCTGTCTGAAAGCCCCCCTCCAGCGAGGGGGGCTCGTGAAAACACTCTTTCCATCACTACCAAGGCCACAGAGAAAATATGGTGAATGAAGCACTTAACCATTCACACTGCAAGTCTCCCCCTCTTAACATGTCATTTAGTCTCATATTCAGTGTTAAAACCTTGTTTTTCTTAATAAAAGTGAAAAACTGCCAGTGAGATGAGATAATCTCACTTATTTCCAATACTAACTTGTTTCCAGAATTTTCTTGAATCCCCTAGTGGACTGATCTGCCTCATTCTGCCTTGTTTCAACATATTTATACTTGTTTGCCCAAAAAAATCCTGAAACAATTGAAACCACATTGTAATAAATGGGATTATTTCACCCCACTGGCAGATTGTTCTCATTCTTTTTAAGAAAAACATGATTTTAAGACTGAACATGAGAGAAATGATTTAAGATGGATGTTTTTACTCATTTTAGTCTGACTCCAGTGTTGACACATAAAAATGATTGAAACCTTAATAGTCATATGTACTGTGAACTGCAGGAAAAATGCAGATCAGATTTGCCTTTAATTATGAGACAGTGCTGGAAATGAACTAATCATGAACTAGCTGTGCTTAATAATCCATATTATATAAAGAATGATTCATTGTTGACTAATGGTGGTTGTAGTGTGCCAAGTGCTACCACCTCAAGACCTGTATATACATTATTTCTCCTGGTAATAATATTTCTCCTAATAGCATTTTCTACTGACTTTCATAACTTCCATTCAATGCAACTTGTCAATTTCCAGATTTAATTTTGCAGTCATGTACTGCAAGTCTACTTCTTCTGTGTTGTTCTATATTTAATGTTGAACTTATTGTATGTGCAAGTTTGCCCTTAAAACTGACTCAGGATCTGATTATCAAAATAGCATATTACCACTATGTGCTGACACAGTTGACTTAACTTCTATCTTTGTCGTGCTCAGGTAAAATCAAGTACTCAGAGCAGGTGTATGACTCATGTATGGACGCATTTGACTGCCTTCCCCTGGCCGCCCTCATGAACCAACAGTTTCTGTGTGTCCATGGTGGACTCTCACCTGAAATACACACCTTAGATGACATAAAAAAGGTAATAGCCTTCTGCCTCGGTCGTGTGTTGCTTTGGGGCTGTGTGGCGTGTGTATTTTGTTTTGGTTTTTATACCCTAAATTGCCATTTCTTGCCTTTAAGTTGGATCGGTTCAAGGAGCCGCCAGCCTTTGGGCCCATGTGTGACCTGCTGTGGTCTGACCCTCTCGAGGATTTTGGCAATGAGAAAACCCAGGAATATTTCAGCCACAACACAGTGCGAGGCTGCTCCTACTTCTACAGGTGAGCCGACCCTTTTCCATCCCTGCCCCACCTGCCTGATCAAGGTTTTTCCAACGTTATTCTGCATTAATGTGAATACTGCTGCCTTGTCTAAACTCACTTCAAAAAGGAATTTATTTAAATGGCAGTTTAGTTCAGGATGCTGTGCAGTGTTGTTTTCATGCATCACTGTTTTGACACTTATCTCTTCTTGTGCTGTGAGCAATCCCCTAAATCAAATATGCTAATAAAATAGTTTGTCACCATTCGGACACAATAAAACAGGTTTTGCTTAGAGTGGATATTTAGGACATCATGAGCCAATAATAACATGCCAAATTTTTCTGCATGAGATGCTCACTAAATTACATTCAGTGGGTTTACATGGACGGTTGAAATCTGACTAAAGTCTTCAGCTCCATATGTTGTCGTCCCAGTATACATCACTTAGTCAAAGAGATGATTTACTGACAGTTAAGCGTGACAGGAAGACAGATTGGAGAAAGCGGGTGATGTGCAGCAAAGTCATCCAAGATGCCAAGCAAAACTTTAAACTTTTCAAATAATTTTCCTTGAAATGTTTTCTGCCTCATTATGGCAGTTTTAAAACATTTGCTTTTTACCATCGGTTTAGACAGCCGATGTGTCCCAATATCCCAAAATCACCTGATCATCACAAGATTATTCTACTGAAAGATGACAATATATAACGCCCCAAGGAGTTAAATGTTACATATATAGCCATTTATGAACCAAACATACAGTGTATATGCTTACTCTTTATATAAGTGTAGTCTTTGCATGTGTAAATTATATATGTGCATATATGAAAACAACATATTGTCCTTATATGGTCATGTATGTGCACCTGTTAAACATACATAAATGACAGTGACTGCTGGTGACTCAAAATACTGGGGAGGTCGTTGTAATATATGAGCGTAGATGTAAATGTGCAATGTTTGAATACATTTCATATATTTAACATGGGCATACATGTTATATGTAGAAATGCCCTATATGTGCACATATTATATGTTGCTGTAGGCAAAGGGTTTGCTGCATAAACCTGGAGTTAAATAAAAACAGAGAGGCGGAGGAGGTTAAAACATAACGCTGCAGCAGGCTGAGAATGTGTTTGTTATTCAACTGCAAGTTAAATAGATTTTAGTCTAACATAACACTGCCAAAAATAGTTGACATACAACCACACACCTCAGTGCGAGGGCATGAAAAAAGAACGTTTTAATATTATCTTGAGGTGGAAGACTTCCAAGACTGCGCAAGTAGGAAGTGTTGAATAGAAGAGGAGATTAGATGGCAGTAATGGTGATAGTTTTCTTGATGAAAGTCCAAGGCAGTGCAGACCTCTGAGTTGGAGCTGCAGTTCTGTTCAAATCATAAAAGTAAAGTCAGGGAAGATTTGCTCCTCCACTGAAGAGGAATGACATCCCGGACATTGTGTCCAGAATAATGGCTGATCAGATTCAAGCTACACCATCGAGAACTCGGCTGAAATTCTCTTTTGGGTGCTTTGAAATCCAAATTTAAGGCATTTGCAGACATATTGAGACGCGTCAGAGGTGCCTTGATCAGCTGCTCCAATAATATCAGTTGAAATGATCCCACTTAAGTGTTGGAAGTTTCTGAAGATTCATTTTAAGGTTATACATCATGTATATCATGCCTTTTACAGTTTTACAAATATTTCAAAAAAGACTAATGATTATTTTAATGTCAGACCAAAACTGAAGGACATTTGATTTATTTCAAACAGATGAGGAGGAAAAAGAAATGAAGCAATTTGTCACTGAAAAAAAAATCTACAACTAGGTTATTTCATGACTTGCAATTATATATAAAGTTCATTTCATGCTATAAATTGAATGATTTGTGCAAAATGGTGATTTTTATATTAATAAATCACACACACACACACACCCATGCAAATACTTGAGAGAATTCACATGAATAGATAAGAACGAACAGAGTACTGAAAGTTACAGTAGAGTTTGATTTTTCATTCGTGGTAAATTTCTGGTTTTGGTGTCAGCCTCACAAAATCAAAGAGCAACTTCTGTCGTGACTCCAAGTTCAACAATCAAACAGGGAGAAACCCAAATTCGATAAGAAGAAAAGATACCAGTCTCTCCTCCAACAGCAGCCTCAATAAACTGTAATGCAGTGCAGCCACAGCTTGCCTCTCTGGTACAGCGGCATGTGAAATATAATTTCCATTTAAATGTCTCACCGGGCCACAGCATTGTTCTCTCTTCACACTCACTTTTTCTCGACTCAGAAAGTATACCAAGCTATCATTACTGCCCTCTCAACCTACAGCTATACAGCACAGAGGACCCTCTTCACACTTGTTCTCTGTGGGCCGTCGAAAGGAATGTAGAAAATGTAGAAAATCACCAACTGAAGGAGAAGCAGAGGTAGAGGAGGCAGTTTGAGGGGAAGTGAGTACGCCAAAAAAAGTAAATTACACCCCTTCAGTGCAAAATAAGCAGTGGAATTCACTGAACATCAGAAATTGCTGATACCTAGCAGCTATTATCTTTATTGAAATAGTTCACCACCAAATGAAAATTCACTCATTGTCTGTTCACTCTCATGTCCGTCACAACAGAGGTAAAATTTGTATATTCAGACAAGATGCATTGGGTTTGCCAGCAAAGCTCCATGGCAGCCTTCTCTGAAACTTGATAAAATTAAATTGGCTGGGCGCAGGTTCGTTAAGAGCTCCAAAAAGGGCAAGAAATGGTCATAAAATTACACCAAACAGCTAACACAGCATAATCCTTTTGGACCTTTGGACCCGCAGTGCTATCGTTTGGTTTCAGAACATTTTGTTAATGCTGCATCAGCGCTATGGAGTCATTTTTAAAAGAGTAACTTTCTTTTCTTGCTCTTTTTGGAGCTCTAAAGAAAACGGCCCACCCTGTGTTCCCAAGGTCCTAACACATGTTCGCTCAATGTAATTTTTGGCCCAACTGAAAACAGCCTTATGCACAAGATAATATCTCATAAGTAGGAGATAAACTTGCATGAAATTGCACGCAGTTTTTTTTTTTTCTTCACCTTGCCTTTCAGGGCTTCTGAACACTGGAATAAATTTCAGTGTTGACAGACCATGTTAAGAATAATAAAAAAGAATCATGAACAAATGCAACAGAGTCATAAAAAACATATTGTTTAAACATTTAAAGTCCATAAAATTCATTAAGACAGCTGCATTATGTTTTTAATCGCTGCTGCATTATGTTTTTTATTGCTGGCCAGATTGAATTACCATGTGGCTTTATTGGAATAATGAGACAGCAAACAGGCATTTCTGCTTAAGTGGAGCTTGTGTAACATTTTTTAAACATTAAACAATGTAAATGGTTAAATTATTAAACAAACTGAAATGTCTGCTTGACTCAAATAATCTTAGACAACTGGGGCGGTTTGTGATACGATACGATTTTTCCAACTCTTAAAAAAGTCAGCTGATTATTAGAACTTTTAAGTGTAGCTCTCTCTTGCCGCTTTACCATCCTGTTACATGAAGACGATCCACTGCAGGCTTTGTCCCAATATTGTGATGTGCTGTAGTGCAGCCATAATGCTTGAAGCCTTTGAAAGTTTAATGGTGGTGTGTTGATGTTTAGTCTTCCATATATCATGTCTGCCCCGTACATAAAGCCCTGTAACACTTTGTCCTGTGTCGCCTCTCTTGTGATACCTCAGCACCAATTATCCAAGTCAGATTTATTGTTGTCAAACAAAACTGATTCTGATTAGGGAACATGGTTGTAGGCATGGAAATTTTACTTGGCTGCTCACCAGGGATCTTTTACGTTGGAGGATGTGAATATGAGGACCACTAGCTTGACAGATGGGTTTTCTTGTTTAAAAAAAACCAAACTTCATTCTCAGTTTCACTCTCGCGGCACAGCACTTCCATCTCTCTCTCTCTCTCTCTCTCTCTCTCTCTCATACTTGCATGTCAGATTTCTTTCTCTCTCTCACTCACAAGCTTACAGTCACACAATCGTGCCTTGTGCCTCTCACAAAGGAGATAGACGGGGAATGAGGGGTACAAGGCGAGCAGTGTATGTGTGTGTGTGTGTGTGTATGTGTGTGTGTGTGTGCACCCTGCATTGATGCAAAGTACTTTCTTTCCAGGTAATCAATAAATACCATTAGAATGGACAAAAAAATAAATGGGTACATAACTTGGGATTTGATTTTTCATGTTAGCAGCACACTTGTGCCAGTGCTGTGCAGGTGAGTGTGAAATTGAGAGTACAGTTATGCAGCTATGAAAATACCCTTGTGTGTTGGATTAGTTGGCCTCAGACTTGTTTGTCTCAAGGAAGTGTAGCTTTATTTATAACTTAGTAATGGATTGTATATGTGTTTTAATAGAAAGTGTTATATAACATTTCTTTAGACCAGTATTGTGTAGTTTGTCCGCCACAGTGCCGAGCCTTATATTCATGTTATTGTGTAATACAGATATTCCTGTAATTTATATTCTGACCAACAAGGGAACACAGCCCACGTGGCCTAGATATATGAGGATGGCACAGTTTTGCCAGGTGCTCAGGACACAGCAAGTCTCCTTGTTTTTCTTCCGGCGTAAACCTTTGAGTGCTTAAATATTTTAAGCACTTCTGAAAGTTTGATGGGTCTGTGGATGGCAGCGACTGTAAAGAAGTGGAGGAAGAGTGGATTGTTGCTGGGGAGGATCTATGTTACTCTAGCTCTGGAATGGACAGAGATTATTTTTGTTTGGCTGCGCTGTCAAAGGCAACAAAATACTTGTTTTAAATTTGCAGCTAACCAGTAATTTTTTTTAGCATGCAGCCAAAATGCAATCGGATCTTGCATGGTCTGTTTGGCTGCATGCAGTCCGTGCTGATAGGTTGCTCTGTTTATTTCTCAGGAGGCTGCTTATCACTATGCAGATCTTCAAGGCTGAATGGCACAGTGTGGAGTTTAAGTGGTGGTCTGAACTTGCAAATGGCGTGAATATGATTTATGGCAAACAGGATGTAGCATGGTGACGCTATAAAGACGAGAGTTTCGAATAACGTGGTTGTTGTTAAAGCAGTGAGTCTAGAAAGTGCCTGCACAGTGTCTCCTAAAGAAGCAAACAACCAAAAATATCAATTGCAATGTATTTATGTAATTTAACTTATATAGATGAACATCTTTGGGAGATGGGCTTGCAGCAGTAATATCTTGGGTATATGCAAAGATGTCAGGGGTGTGTCTGAATTGCATTTTACATCTCAGGCATTACTGTATCTGACTTGTCCAGAGCAACTTACTGTACAGTGAATGAGCAGGTAGGGGCTGCTTGCCATGCTCAGTGGCCTTGCTTTCATTTTGACGGGATGCAGAGCTGTCAATACATGCATACATCTTGCCATATGCATTTGGCCTTTGGCAAATCTACAATATTCTGACTGGAGACTGGTGTTTCTTTCATCAAACATTATTCCCTGAAGTCATCACAAAGCAAATTTTGAGCGAGGATGGTTAGCATTCTGGAGATCAGGAGATCATGGCCTGTTTTTGTGCCATGTTGTTGATAAAATATAGAGGGAAAATTTTCAAACAGCTTATGTTTTAGGATTTGTTTTGATAACAGATTCACCAAAATGTTGGAAGTACCATAAAACTTTGAAGCAAATCTATTTTCAAGCCTGACGGATCAAGGGACATTTTGTTTTAGTCAGAAATAGTCAGGAGCACAACTGGAGAGAAATCAAGGGTTTTAAAAAGACCAGTGGCCCTCAGGTAAATGATAAATTTGGATGGTGTTGATTGACTTCAGAGCTTCAATCAAAGCGTATGACATGTGTTCTCATTATATCTAAGTGTTTCAGTGAAGTGTGGAAGGCCCTGTGAGATTACATTTTAAACAAAGCTATTGCTTATAATAAACAAACTGTAATAAACTGTCTATAATGGTTTTACCAATCAAATAGATCAAGACTCTCAGGGTTGACACAGTTTCTGAATGACATAACAAGACATCCTAGGTGTTACGTAACAGCCATGGCAGCAGCCGCTGGATGGAAGGCTGCGTTCACACTGCAACTGAAAGTATCCCAGCTCTGTTTTTTTTTTTCCCTGTTTTGTGACACAAATGTGATGTTTTTAGTGTTAACAGATAAAAACACAATCTGATCTTTTAATTTCTGATTATCTCAAATCTGTTATGAGTCTGATCCATGGCAGTGCAATCGAAGTGAAGCCACAATTGGGTTCACATGGTTTTTATGTCACGCTCCAACAGGACAGATCACTTACATCATAACAGCACCCTTTTGACTAGAAAAATATGGAAGACAACGATCCAAGCAGCCAGTGGAGAGGCAGCAACGTCGCAAATTCAATTAGTATTTGTGAGATGCTACAGGGGACACATTACAATTGACCAGTGTTTGAAACAATTAGGACTGGGGCACAGACTGTAATTTCAGCGGCATCCATGACAGACTGAGCAGACATCACATCGTTTATTGTTCTTCATTTGCACACACAGCTCATTTCAGGACAGAGGGCTTTTCAAACTGAGACACAGCATGAGTCACTTTAAAAAAAATGAATGTGGACAAGTCAGACAATAAAAGCAAATGTGAGCAAAAAATCGGAATTGAGCACTTAGGCTTGCAGCGTGCAGCCACTGAGACTGAATGTGTTTGATTTTTGCATGCACAAACATGGGGATGGATGTCTTAGAGCACGTCAGGATGACAGAAAAAGGATGATGAAGGGTTAAAAATGTGAAAATTGCGACTATCTGAAGGACCACGGCTGTCATGCACGGCATCTCATGAATGATGTGACTAAAAGATCTTAGACTTATGCCAGGTTGGAACTGATGAGGTTTGTTTGTCTTGTAGTGAAGCAGTTAACTGTTACATAGGTTATTCACCATTTTGCATCACCCTCCATGATTAAAGACCATGATTAGGACCCTGATTAGAATGCATTTATCAATGATAAATCTGTTTTTTGCTGTTTAGGAAGAAAGTGAATGTACTTAGTGATGTGCATCTGCATGACAGGAAAATATTGCTGTTTGAAATTCTGTCATGTCTTTTTTAAAATGATAAAATATTGCATTGTGGTCCAATTGAAGGTATGCATTCATACTCTGCTAAGCAGCACTGCAATTTTATGCTGTTGTACAGTTCAATTCAGGACAAATTCATCCCCTAACCCCTCCTGCCCCCCCTCCCATCTCTCTCTTACAGTTATCCAGCTGTATGTGAGTTCCTACAGAGTAATAACTTATTATCAGTCATCCGAGCACATGAAGCACAAGATGCCGGGTACGTAACCCTAGTAACACTGTGACAAACACGCTCACACACACATAATTCATCATGAATGCACATCTTACAGCAAACAAACACCTACAGTAAAAGGCTACAGAAGATGTATAATAAACTGCTCTCCTTTTGTTTCCATCTTTACCTCCACCTGACTGCCTTGAAGCTACCGGATGTACCGTAAGAGTCAGACCACTGGATTCCCCTCCCTCATTACCATCTTCTCAGCACCAAACTACCTGGATGTTTACAATAACAAAGGTCAGACCATCTCTTTGATTTTCATGTTGCCGTCTGCATATTGTCAAATGCAATAATATTGGTATGTATGCAGGAAATGGGCCTGAATTTTATTCATCTATAGGGAATGAATATATTGGGATGTGCCTCCTCGACTTATGAGTGATTCATAGTTTATGAAAGGCTTTTGTAGCTGTACCTGTGTTTTTATCTTTGTTTGGCTGTTAATATGGATTTGCACTGTGGACAATATCAAACAGAACAGTATCTTTGAAATACCTTGATAGTGAAATCGTGACAATATTGTATGTTTATTGTATATTGTATGTCTGTTGGTGCTTACGCAGCAGATTTTTGATAAACAATCATTAGTGATGTGGATATGATGTCCAAACAGAAGAGCTAGAACAGTCGAACAAGTTCAGAAAATTGCATCCCTTTACTGTAAAGCAGCATTTAAAACTAGGAAAAGACAAGACTTACACTATATCTCAATATATTGTGATATGCAAAACCCTAGATGATATCTAGTCTTATACAAACACACTGAAATAATATGAATATATCACCCAGCCTTAGCTGTTTTGGTGTTTAGTACATATTCTCAGTGACCATGCGGACAAAAATGGATCATTTCTTTGCACAAATAGACATGGTTTGCAATGTAAAATGGACATTGAGAGATTCAGTTCCTGTTAGATTTCAAGTTGGAATAACAAAACTTTTGATCTGAGTAACTTTGAGCCCAGTGCTGGTCTGTGCAAAATTTTATGTTAAAAACAAACAATCACAAACAGGCCTGTGTGCAGAAACAGCTGGTTAATGAGAACGAGAGAGAATGGTAATAATCATGCAAGCCAACAACTATGACCGAAAATCGGCATGTAGCAGAGCCGTGCAGCAGCAGCAGAGTATTTGGCATTTGAGAACACACAACGGGATGCAGACAAGATGACTACCCTGGGCTCCTCTTGCTTATCTAATAAACTGGTTTAAACTGAACAAACTGGAGTGTACGCGTTAATGTGGCTGCAGTCAGCTTGTAAACAGGAATGAGAATGCATCAGGGAGGCCCCCGTTTGTTTGTGTTCTCAGATCTGTGTCTTGGTTGCCATGGGCTATGGGAGATGGGGAGCGTGGGAGGAACTGTCGGCATTGCTGACTATCTCCATGTGGCTTTATCTCTCTTGATGTAACAGTGTCAGCGATGCTTGGCCTCAGCTGGGCCATCTAGTGGCTCGCTGTCTCATTTTCAGCTCTGTTTGTATCTCACACATCCTGCATGCACACAAGGGGTCACATATGGCCACATACATTAAAATACTGAACTGAATCATACAGCTGACTGTTAGTCATTTTTGAAGTGAGCCGCAAAACAAACTTGTGCTTAAGAACGGGAGAAAAATTGGACTTTGGGGTTTTAGACACCTTGTGTGACTAGTAGGTGCTACAGTAACAGCTTGCAGAGAGCATGCTATAAAAACAAATTACCAGCCACTTAACACTGTGTGAAATCTACCATACTCTGTGAATGGTTCTTAACTACGCTAGCATTGATTTTTTTCTTCATATTTTTTCTCATAAAAGGAGATTTATGAGCCGTCTTTGAGTGTCTACACACTTTGTACTAATAGTCTTGGAACTTGGGCTTTCGTGAGCAAATATCACGAATATCAGAAGATAATGTGTGTATGACGAGCGGTGCTTACAGTAGCATACTAATTCTGGAGCTAAGCATCATTAATTGCTGCTAAAAAGGCTTAAAGCTTGTTTTCAAAGGCACCTACTTTGACCCTTTCAGTCTATGTGAATGCCGCTACAGAACAGACTGTTTTAATCCACCTCACAGGAGGCATTAAAAGCTGATTTTGAAAGAGGAAAAAAACAATGTTCTCTTGCAATAAAATAAATCAGAATAAATAATTTAAATGATCTGTTTCAGTATTTGTGTCATCATGTAGATATATATTTTTTACTTTGTTTTCATTTAAAATACATAAACATTTTTTAAATGCAGATTTTTTTCTAAGTATATAGAGTATATTACAATAATGCTTCAAATATTATGCTTTGGCAGATCCTGTGATTGCATGCATGTCTTTGTGCCTGTTAACAGTTAAGTGCTAGAAAACTTAACTATGATATAGGTCTGTTTATGTTCTAGGCTTATCTAATATGTGCCTCAGATTGAGTGCATACTGTTTAATGTGAAAGTAAAAATTTGAAATAATCCATGCAGTTTAGTTAAACTTTGTGAATAAACTTTTGAAAACTTTCTAAAGTGAATTTAATGCTGTACTAATGGTTAAACATTTAGCCATTAAAAATCTCCCATTTAGCGTTTTAAAAGTATTTTTAAGTCCATGCTCATTTTACTTATGATGTGCTGTGAGAGTGTGGGTGTGAGATTTAAGTGCATACTGTTTTTACAGGATAATATATTCAGACATTTCAAATGCATGTAAATCTTTTTGGTTACAATATGTTAAGGTTACAGTGAATTAATTACTTGTTTTTGTATTTTATGAAAAAATATACTGTATGTAATTACATCTCTACCTGACAATAACAAGCAATATGAACACATCGAGGTACAATACATCTGTGAATTCATCAGCAAGCCCACTTGGCTCTGAAGTTCTGTAACTTCATGCAAATAAGCTCCTTGTATGTTGGTATTCAGTGCTTTTGACTGTACTATCCCTCTGCTGCCTCCCCCACAGCTGCTGTACTGAAGTACGAAAATAACGTCATGAACATCCGACAGTTCAACTGCTCACCCCATCCCTACTGGCTGCCCAACTTCATGGACGTCTTCACCTGGTCTCTGCCCTTTGTGGGAGAGAAAGGTATTGACTGCTTCTCGAAATAACTCCTCTGATATCAATCTGTCATAACTTTATATCTCTTTGTAGGCCGAACAAACACAGTACAATACATGCAGTCTATGATGATTCTCTCATATTAACCTAATGTCTTGATGATTGTCCTTTTTTTCTAAATTTTGCACCCTTTGACCGTTCGACTCCAGTCACAGAAATGTTGGTGAATGTGCTGAGTATCTGCTCTGATGATGAACTCATGAATGATGAAGACGAGATCTTTGATGGTAAGAATTGCTGAAGAATGCAAAAAAATACATGAATTGATCTCTGCACGACTGAGCTGTTCCTGTTTAGATTTTGACAACTCAGAGTGATCACTGAGGATTTTACTTTTTTTGTGCACCGCTTCATTCAAAACACAAACAGTGCTGAGTTTCTGGGACTTAAACGGATTGAAATCTGCACATTTGAGCTGTTACTGTTCAGACTTGGACAATTTATTGAACATATTGATTTGGACATGAGTTTGCACAGGGGTTAATTCAAAATTTCTACAAAACTTTGCCTCTGTTTTTTGTTATTTCTGTGACACGGGATATACAAGATAATTGAGATTTTGTTGCCTTGTACAGTAATGTATTTTTCATTGCAGCTAATGCAGCTGCAGCACGCAAGGAGGTGATCAGGAACAAGATCCGTGCCATTGGGAAGATGGCCAAGATGTTCTCAGTTCTCAGGTATATGTGGGCTTGTATGTGTGTGTGTGCGTGTGTGTGGCTGTTATTGTTGGTAGAGATCAGGGCATAGCAGAGTTTTTTTCTGGTTGACCTGGGTTCAGTGAAGCTCTCTGACCTGTTTGCTTTGCTTTGCGTCTCTTGCAGAGAGGAGAGTGAAAACGTGTTGACGCTTAAGGGCCTGACGCCCACTGGCATGCTGCCAAGCGGGGTTCTCTCTGGAGGCAAACAGACACTGCAGAGCGGTGAGCACAAGGCTCAGCAAGAGCCTTTTCTTCAGCTCTCACTCCATCCCCATTTTCTTTTTATTTCCTCATCACCCCTCTT